>JAKWBI020000164.1:0-89723 GCA_022664585.2 Zalerion maritima | reverse complement strand
AGGATAAAAAGCGAATAGAAGAAATAGAAATAAAATAATAAGTAAAATGCAGAATAGAAAAAGCGAATGAAATAAAATTATAAGCGAATAAGATAAAATAAAATACTAACTTTCTTTATAATTTAAATTACATTAGCGATTTTTACGATATATGGGGCGGATACTACGTATTCCCACACCTTACTTCCTGCGTGGAAGTACCGGATATTTATTACTGGGGTTGTTTTTTAAAATACCTATTTTTTCAATTTTAATGCCCACGGCCGCTTTTTAAATTTACGAATAATTTTAAATTATATATAATATTAATCCCGTATTAAGGATTACGGCATATACCTAAATTATTTAATAGCAGTATTTTATCGAGGTATTTGAGGGTGCCGAAAATAATACCCACTGCCCAGCCAAAAATGGCACCCTCGACCCCTCCAGCTCACGTTGACTTGGAATTTACACGATGTGACGCGAGATACGCCCGGTTTCGCACTGCTTCGGAAGGAACGGCCGTGGGGAAGGAAATTGATGTCTTTATATCAGTTTATCCACTAGAATCTAGTCTGTTCAGCCTTTAGGTTTAGAAATGAATGTGGGCAGTGAGGAAACCATTATAACAGCCCTCCGGCCCATTAGTTTAAGGGTTGTTGTCCATATTATCCTCAATTAAATCAAGATGTGTTAAAAAAGGGCCAGATAAGGGAAAACTATTGGGTAATCAGACTGGCGGTCAAAAGGATAGAAAATGGTATTATGAAAGAGGAGATAGGGTAAAACACCCAGAAATTACTGAACGAGCAGTGAAAAGAGCGACTCGGGTGGGGAATGGCTTGCAGCAATGATCTTGCCTCCAAATTTCAAGTTGTAGCCAGAATAGGACTATAAGCGAGAAACACGCAAGAAAAGAATTTGAAACAAGGAAAAATGAGGGGAAGTAGGGAAGCTGAAGAGGTAGTCCGACTACGTGTGCGAAGGGCGCACTACTAGGTAGCCTTTTACCCAGTCGTCTTTAGTGCTTTAGCTTATTCGCCGTCCCCCCGGAACCTCCAAGAGTACCAATGCCAATATCCTAACCTTTATTATATCGGACAGGCCCCGGTACTGGTTCTTCCACCACAAATGTGCCGCTGTGGTGATTCCACTCAAGACCCACGACTTTGCCCTTCTCCACCACGAAATCAACGACATATGTTGTCAAGTCCCCACTTGGCCAGAAGCCATTCTTAATAGTGCTATCCCAGCTACGAAACCAAGTAAACTTATGGCCTTTGATATGGCCCAGTGGCAAGAACTTGGGCTTCTCGGGCCGGTTCTCGGTTCCGCTGATATTGATGGAGAGGGAAGTGCAGAAATTCGCAGCCTGTCCTTCCTCGTCATCGCTTTCATCATCGCTACCGGGATCTGCGTTGTAAACCACCTCGATGTTGATAAGTCCAAACGGGTGTTTATATAAGCCGGCGTAGGCCGAATAATCGAGTTTCGTATAATCAAAATTTGGCGCTTTCGATATGAGATCGACCACGCTGTTGTTCAAACTCTTTTCGGTTAAAAGCCTTGTGTCCGATGCTTTGTTGTTGTGATCGCCGAACCTGTTTCTAGAGTCCCGGGGTACCTCTAGCAGTTCTTCCAACGCCATCTGAGAAACGTAGCTCGCAACATCGGACAGGGCGAGAGTATCACTCATGACCAGTATGTTGGCATCGAGAAAGGGTACGAGGATCACTGCGCAGAGGCCGCCGACAAAGCTTCCCTGGTGGTAGAATATCTCCTTTCCCTCGCCCCGGGGACCGCCCTGTACAACGAGTGGAACGTCCTTCGCCATCCCTCGGCTGTAGCCGACGAGTCCCATCCTAGCTGGGAGGTGAGTGCGGACCCAGCCGAACCCGTAAGCCGTAGGATTTGGCTTAGATTCGTCTTTGTGAGATGCTACCACCGAGTGCTCGGTCTTCATTATTTCGTAAACGTGCTTCAGGGGGTTGCCGGGGGTGCTTGTTGTTGTGGCCGACTGAGTGCCGAGTGCGTCGATCCAAGCCTTGTCGAACTTCATTCGATCGTCGGGGGTCGTCCTAAGACCCGTGCTGGCGCCGGCAAACCCGTGGTCTCCTGCCGTCATACCGCCGACTTCCACTGGTTGACGAGATGAGTTAACACCGTAGCCGCGGGCAACACGAGGTTCGTATTCTGAAGGTGGCTTTTTGAACCAGGTTTGATTCATATCCAGGGGGTGAAATATCTTTTCGGTGATGTATTGGTTGAACGATAGCTCGAAATCTTCGTCGCTGTCGAGCTCGGGGACTGGCTTGTTTTGCTTCTTGTGCATCTCCCGCACCAGGGTTTTCAACACGTACCCTGCAATGTTCCACCCATCGTTATTATAGACCACAACTTTCTTCAGGCCGTGGTGCCGTTCAATGCTATTGAAAAAGGATTTGCTTTGGTTGCCAGTCAGACGAACCTCGTTGTGCGTGCCGTACCAGAGAAAGTCGCCCCTGGCGCCTCCCCAGCTGTGCGTGAGGAGATGGTGCAGCCTGGTATCGTGACCGTCATTGAGAATTCGGATGTTGGGAACGATCTTTTTGACCTGAATATCCCAAGAGAACCGAAACTGTTCGCCTTCAATGTTGAAATTTTCGCCGATCAACGTCGCCAGGCCGGCGGCAGTAGCTGCCTTGGTGAGCGAGCAACAGGGAAAGATGGTGTTCTCGTTGGTAGGTACGGGATATTGCACGTTTTTGGGGTGTTTCCTCTTGAACGAACTGGAACCCTGGTGGTCGAAAGATTCTAGGTAGGTGAAAGCTTTCTGGTAGGTGGAGCCTCCCTGCCGGACCGAGAGGTGGAGAGCATGGGTCCCGGCGACATTGATGATCTTCAAAATATCAGGTCCTAAAGCGTCGAACTTGGACTTCAACTGCGCATGGCTGGGAGGCGAGGTGGACATGGCGAAATGCTAACGGTTTGAATTGTGCCGAAAAAAAGCAAGCAAGAGATTCAGAAATAGGAATCAGGGTAAGATACAGGATGGGTGGCTCTGTTCAGGTAGTTACTGGTCAAAAATATCTGGATTCGTCTGACGTCTTATATACACGATTTCGTCCAACTTGAATATTATCCGCCTGTTGGTTCCGAGTTGGGCTCACTTCTATATTTCTTTGGGTCTCAAAGGGATAGGGGGTGTTCTCTCCCATTAAAACCACGGCCGTTGGGGGCTGCTGTTGCTTGTCCTCGCTCTCTCCGAGGACCATGGTGTGATACACACCAAAGCTCAACCAGCCTGTTTTGGGACTAATCTGCCCTCTGCTGGCAGATTAGAGATGTCGTATTCCTCCAAACCAACATTGTAGGAGATCCGGGAACCATTCCGGGCGCACACTTGCGCTCCCAGGTGACTCCGGGATTCGAAAGGGGGAAGGGATGATGTGGGTGAGCTGGACGCTTCAGCCCAACAGGCAAAGCAACATGTTTATTGCCGAAGAGGAGCCCTGGGAGCATCGCTCTGGTTGTAAAATGACAAGTATGCTGGCTGTTATTCTCCTTTTGAGAGCTGTCGCAGCTTGTCCTTGAACCAGGCTCCGCCAACAGTCTTCCAGCCAAGCCAAGCCAGGCAAGGACAAAGAGCAGCAGGCCGTCCGGATGATGCCAAATCCAACCTCACCCGCGCCGGCATTCCAGCCGGCAGCCAACGGGGGCCAAAGCATATGTTGGTTGAAAGATTATTTCTTCCTTTTTTTTTTTGTCTACGGCTGTCCCACATTCCCAGGGTGTCTGTCCATGATGGTTTTGGAAGGTTGAACATGTTACAAGTAGCACAGACAGACCCTAGGACAAATAACAAAAGATGTCGATCCATCCATCCCATCCATTATAAAACTCAGCCATCAAACATGCGGTGCTGTGAACCAAATCCACGGCGTATTAATACCATCTTATGAATCTTCCATCCGTATTTGCACCCTTTGCCGCATTCTCGCTCCATTTGAATACAACAGCGGCGGGCTGATGATTGTTCGGTATATCGTGAATCCCACCGCTCGGAAAAATAAGGAGAAGGTAGGAGAAGAGTGTCCTCCACTGGACTTGGACAAGGATCATGGTTGAGATCTTGAAGCCGTCGGACATGACTAAGACTTAGGTTCATAGCCTTCGGAGGAGGTCACCAGCGTAGCTAATGGCTACTCTACCTTCAAGACGCGTGAGCCTGTTAACGTCGGCCAGAAGATAGCTTGCGATTGCGGCTTTAGAGATGCCAGAACTAAGCTGAGATCTTGTCCAGATAGCCTGTTGAAGTTCTACAGCGCATAGACCGAGATGTTCCAGAACAAAATGGGCGCCGGTGGCTGCGACAGCCCGCTCAAGCCCGCTCACGAGATCACCCAGCCAGAATATTCCAGGGTAGTCGCCCTCTCTGAAGCGATGTCGATCCCAATACGATCCAACCCACAGTTGGTTATGATACACGGAATTAAAGAAGAGCTCGAGATCTTTTGCCACCAGGGACGTTTAATCGGGTCTCTTGCGGCTGTCATCCTCGTGCCCTCCGAGGATATCACAATCTTGATCATGAGCGACACGATGGCACTGGCTCACCCACCCGGTCTTCTTTCCGATTTGGTTTTGGCAGGTGGGTTTGATGATGAGACCCTTGGAGAGAAATTTTGGAAATATCTCGTCTAAACGAGAAATGAGGGTGTAGAAACATTTCAAAGGGCAGGTTCCAAGGTATCAAGGACGAGCTCAAAAATAATAAGAAGACTATTCCTTTCCCTCGAGATCTCTCGCAAGCGACGGGACAGAGCATCGCGCCATCAACACCAGCTCGACTGAGAAGGGTCATGACGGCCAAGGGATTTTCAAGCTCAGGCACCTGCGAGATCAAAAGGTTTACGTGGTTCGAGAGCTGAGACGACATCATGATGAGAGGCCTCTGCCCCAGCAACCACGCCAATGTCTATATTATTCAGTTTCAAGAACGCAAGCAGCCGCTGAGGGTAGGCAAAGCACAGGGCGACACAAGCACTACCACGGCTGTGTTATTCTCAGGCTGGAAGATGTTTCCATCAACCCCTGGAAATAATGACGAGTCTACTACATATGTATACATCCGTTGGAGTGTATTATTGCTTTTTTGCTCCCATTGGACTCGAGCGGACGCCTACATCATAGCGAGAGTGGCCAGCGGTGCGTGCCCAACGAGCTGAGCCGCTTCGAAGTTGAGGCGATGAGCGTGAGGTATTGTCGATGATTGTTCAATTGTTTGCATAGTAGTATTGTCAGAATCCAAGTTTTCCCTTCCGGTCCCGAGCGTGTGTGTGTGCCTGCAGTGCGGGTTAATGTGATTCGGCTAAATGATGAGCTTAGAATGGCAATTGGTAACGTGGGCCTCCCCTCGGTGAGCAACAGCATGACGGGTAGGAAATGATGTTTAATAACACCTGCAAACGGATTCAACCTCGGGGCTCAAGTTCCTTCGAAGAACCCGCCAATTCATCATGCCCAAACGCCAAGTCGACCCGTCGTCGACAATTTGGTCCGATTGAGGGAGTTGGTATAAAATGCGACAAATCAATTAATCAATCCGCAACCCGTATCGATAGTGAGTACTACCGTATGTACAGTACGTATATTGGTGGAACGGGCGGCATTTCGGCACTTCGGCACTTTGGTGTTACGTATTCGCGACCCCCAGCCAGCTCCTTCCCTCGGCATAGTCAACCATAATCACACATGAAACTCAAACGGTGAAAAGAAGGGGAAGAAGCCATGATGAGTCCCTATTTTGAGGAGACCGCCGTCGACAATTGATTGTGACGCGGGTTCCGTCGTCGTCGAATAGAACGTTGTTATTGGGCTTTGCGCTTACGCAAACTTGAAACGCTGCCGCCGAGCGAAGCGGTTCAGCCCGCTTTGCCACTGCCGAGGGATATTATGCTGCTGGATATTATGCTGCTGGGTATTATGCTGCTGGCACACGCACCTTCGTGATTGGAAACCACCCAACTAACAGCATGGATGCTGGTGCTTGGGTATTGGTGGGGTGACTTTTACAGAGACAGAGCAGAGGCCGATTCATTCAGGTATCATCACCGCAAACTGCCATGTAAGTGCCATCTGAAGTTGAAGGTCTTGGAACATTGGATGCTGTGTTTTCCACCCATGCCGTCATTTCGCTTGACGTCCCTCCATAACTATGGGCATTCTTTGGCCCGCCTAGTAGAAAGGAAGAACACCCATAGGTTGGATTGGTTGAGTGGACCAGGACTTGCGGTTCATGCGACTCGGCCACCTCACATACCAACCAACCACTGTATCCACGACACGGCCGACACACCAGTAAGCGGCGGACACTGCTTGAGAACTCCCACAGTCTCCGACAATGACGACAAAAACATCCGTGACAAGTCCCGCAACCTTTGGGCATTTCAACACAAAACAATTGTCTGGCGGCCAACATTTCCCCACTTGCGATCCTTTATTTCTCTGCCTCCCCAAAGCGATGAGGGCAACCAACAACCCCTAACCTAAGTGAGCCCACCATGGGCTCTGGAGAAGGCAGAACGGGCCAAATTGAGCTTATATATTATGTATATATATATATGTATATATATGTGGTTGCAATGGAGGAGAGGATGCACTCTTTACCTCTTGGCTTCCCGCCTTGGCTGGTCCATCATCTGCACATCGCAGCCCTATCCATAGTCCCTTGCCAATTCTAGCGCTCTTCAATTCGTATCATTCTCGCCCATCCCTATACTGCTGTTCACCTGTCGCCATCGTCAACAACGTGAAAGCCATCTTTTTTTCTTTTCTTTTTTTGCCCTCTCTCCTTCTTATGTCCCCTTCTCCGAAAGCCGCGCTGGCAGCGGCCCTTCTCGCAGGGTCCATAGCAACGGCCTCCCCTCTCATGGAGGCTCGTCAAGCCGGCAATGGCGGAGACGGCTCGTCCGGCTTCGCAATCTCCCAAATCGCCAACTCGAAGCATGTCCGAAACGGACCCGTGTCCCTCGCCAAAGCCTACCGAAAGTACGGCGTGACCTTTTCGGACGAGCTCTCGAGCGCCATTGCAAACCAGAACCTGTCCGCATCGCGCATCAGCCGACTGCTCCGCGCCAGGGACTCGGGAGAAGTCGTTGCCACCCCAGAGGAGTACGATATCGAATACCTGGCTCCGGTCGAGATCGGAACCCCGGCTCAGACCCTGCAGCTCGACTTTGACACGGGCTCCTCCGACCTTTGGGTCTTCTCTAGTCTCATGACCAGCAGCGATGGAAGCGATGGCGGCGACGATTCGGGATCCACAGAAGGGGGAGGAAGCAGCGGTGGTGGTGGTGGTGGTGGTGGTGGTTTCGGAGGAGGCAGCCCCGGCGGTGGCAGCGGCGGAGGTGGTGGTGGTGGTGGTGGTGGTGGCAATGGTTTTGGTTCGTCGTCTGGGGGTGGTTTTGGCAAGAGCAAAAGACAAAGGCATGCCGGAAATTCAAACGTGTCTCCAGGCGGGGATAGTAGCAGCAGTGAGGATGACACGGCGGGTCACACCGTGTATTACCCTTCAAACAGCAGCACTTCCAGTGAGATGGAAGGGTACTCTTGGAGCATCTCGTACGGTGATGGGAGCTCGTCGAGTGGATCTGTCTACGTTGATACAGTCACTATTGGCGGCCTGACTGTCACTTCTCAGGCCGTCGAGGCGGCCGAGGATGTCAGCGATGAGTTTGCAGAAGACACAAACATCGACGGACTACTGGGGCTGGGCTTCAGCTCCATCAATACGGTGCAGCCGACTGCCCAAAAGACCTTTTTCGACAACGCGGCGAGCAATCTATCCAGTCAGGTATTCACTGCCGATCTCAGGTATCAGGAAGGTATGTTTTTCCAACTTCGTTTCCCGTCTCCTCCCGTCTCCTCCCGTCTCCTCCCGTTTCGCCCTTCGTCATTTTCTCCATTCCTTTTGTTTGTCCAGAAACGCCCACGGGTAGATGGGCTGACGCAAGCCCCACCTTCCTGGCAGCCGGTTCATATGCATTCGGCTACATCAACGAGTCAGCCTACACTGGAGACATCACGTACACGGACGTTGATAGCAGCGACGGGTACTGGATGTTCACCTCGACTGGGTACCAGGTTGGGGACGACTTCTTCACGAGCACGTCGCTGACGGGCATTGCCGATACTGGCACGACGCTGCTTCTCCTCGACGACGATGTTGTCGAAACGTACTGGAGCGCCATGGACGGGGCGTCGTACGACTCCTCGCAGGCTGGATACGTTTTCCCTTGCGACAGCACGCCCCCGGAATTTTCGTTTGGCATCGAGGACGCCACCATCACTATCCCGGGTGAGTATATCAACTACGCCCAGGTGGACACAGACAACTGCTACGGCGGAATCCAAAGTGATTCGAGCATCGGCTTTTCCATCTTCGGCGACGTCGCACTTAAGGCGGCGTACGTCGTGTTTGATAGCGAGAACCTTCAGCTGGGATGGGCCAGCAAGGATCTATAAGGTTGGTACGATTGGAGAGTAGCTTATCCATATGAAATAGACTCGCTTAGTTATTACATGGGCACCAAACGGTCGAGTTGCCACTGTTTGAATGCCATTGAGCACTCAGCCCGATATGTCCATGTAACTTTTAATTTCAAGGTAGATTACGCAAACATCCCGTCCGTTTCGTTGGGGACGATGTATTGCGGGAGGGCTTGTGTAAGCTACGGATCACACGGACAATGAGATTCAGGGCCTTGCCGTTTACCGAACAATTGACATCCATGATACTATCCACCTACATTCTCCTCCAGTCCAACTATCGCTCTAGGTGCTTCCTGAGGTTTTCCCTTATAAGTCCCTCGCCCAAACTGTCTTGTGGTTCCTAGATATTCCATTTTGAACGTTTTTAAAACTAAGCCTCATTCCTTCCCTTTAACAAATAATACAGAATTGCCTCTCGCCGCCCGCCCTTCTCGACTGTCAAGTTTGGTTCAAAGCTATCCTTCCTCTGCTCCGAAGCCGATAACAAGTCACCATGAACAGCTCCTTGAATCAGTTGGACAGTTTCAGTCCCTTCATGCCCCAACAACCCGGGGAAAGCGACGGAGTAAACAGTGAGAAGAACAGAAATGCACACCCTATGGTGGGCAAAGGACTTAAGGACCTAGGAGCTCTTTTTTTGGCCTTGATAATGTTGCTTGATAACACGAAAAAAAGACCTTCACGCCAAGAAGTGGAGAAAATCATTTTCGAACGAGGAAGGGATTTGGCCGATATCTTGAGGGAGATACACCGCCCATTTTGGGGGGACGCCATGGAGTATGGTCCAACCCTCAACTCCATGCTGCATTCTTCGCTTTGTTTGAGTAGACTGCCCTACCGGGCCTGCCATGCCGTTTGATCAAAGCTAATATTTAGCGCTGGACTCGCCATTCATCTATAGTTCTCTGGCCTTAATTTACGACATGGCTCCACATTTGTTGAGCCCGGAGCAGCGATCCGAATTCGACGGCATGAAACTCGACTTCAAGACCCTCGACAAGAATAGGAAGTGGTTGAAAGAGCATCTGAAGCCCCCCCCGGAACCAGAGAGGTCGGCCCCGCCGGGGCCTTCAAGCCAAAATCTGGTAAAGGCTGGCCAGAAGTCCGATGACTACTATGTATTCATGTTCCCAAACGATAAAGTACCTCAAAAGCCGGCAGAAACGGAAACTTCTCAGTGCGACAAAGAACAGGACACAAGGAAGCTGGAACAATTACGAGCAGAGGAAGCAGTGGAAGAGGCGATCAGGAAGAAATTTCGTCGAGAAAAGCCGATGAAGGATCTGGAGCGGAGGGTCGTCAGATCTACCGTACCGGTAAAGGAGTCAATCGTCTCCAGCAAGCCATTGTCCAAACCACAGCGCTCTAGCTTCGCAAGCACGAACAGCGCTTCAACCTCGACTGCCAAGGTATGTTCTAAGCAAAATCTAGGTTTCTCTCTTATACAGTCTCCCACGTGACGCGTCAGTAATAACACTCTTCGCTAGAATCATGCCGCGGCGAAGATATCCGCACCGCTAGTTGGCGCTTCAGGCTCCTCGCAGCAGGAACAAAACACACGAAAAGTATCGCCACAGCCGCGTTCCACCACCCCCGAGGAAGCACACGCGTGCGAACGACAAGATGAATGGCTCGAGCTCTACCCACCCAGACCCGAAGCTTCCGTCCCGGGCCCTGTTGTCGAACTGGAGGCCGAGCCTCGACACTCTAATCGACCGAGAGGACAGAATGGCGCGATGATAGAGTCATCGGCATCACGCTCTTCGAACATGCCAAAGCATGCAGCAGCTTCAAGCTCCTCCGAATCAGGAAGCAACCCTGAGGAACCAGAAGTCTCTCCCGAATTAGGAAGCAACTCTAAGGAATCAGATAGCCCTGAGGCACAAGCCAGTTCTAGGGACCCAGGCGGCCCTGAGGAACAAGCCACACCTAGGGACCCAGGTGTCTCTGAAGTTCAAGACGGCTCTGATAAATCAGATGGTTCCTCGGGATCAGAAAGCGAGTCCGACGAATCAGACAACACCTCTGAAACTCGAAGATCGTGCGAGGGACCCTCGCGCTCTCAGGCACCCTCTCAACATGTTGAGCGGCGGCAATTGGGCGTGGCATCCGCAAGTGCTCCTGAACGAACCTCCGGAGCTCGAAGGCCAACTTTATCCCAACAGAAAGATTCATCAGTTCCTGGAAAGACAAACACGAAGCTGTCCAAGCCGCCCCCCCTACCGCCGCTGCGGGTGGTCTCGCGGTCTCGCAAACCATCTCAACCGCAGCCGGGGCTGGACTCTCCTTGCGACCTCCCTTCCTGGGAGGGCCCTGATGAACTTCCGGAGCCGGGTGCGAGGTTATTTACAACTCCTCGGCCGATGCTGTCGAGCAGCTATTCCACGCTATCTCCGATTGATGTTGCTCCTTCGGCGCCCCCTTCGAGCTTCATGTCTCCACACACCAGGGATCAGCCTCCGGTCTACTCTAGAGCCCTCGGCAACGAGGCTCCAACACGCCTGAGCGCCCTTAGAATTACCCCGGCCTCCAGTACTTCCATGCCTCCACCCCCTCGACCCCCTGTGAGAACCCTAGCAGCCAGGAAAAAGACTATTGCACACAAGGCGAAAACCGACTTCTCAAGAATCGCTCATCGTCGACGCATCAGCCAAAGTTCGGACATCCTAGACTCGGAGGACGAGGAAATGCCTGACTCCCACGACAGGAGAGCCAGCTACACATTCCAACCAGAACACACCGTCTCCCCCGGACGCTGGTTCCCAACAAGAAGCTTCCAGGAGCCTTTTCGGTGCGAGAGCCTAGATCCGAACCATACAGACGGGGGAGAATACGTCATGAGCTCCGTGGAGTCTGCCACTCCAGCGCGGGCCAGAAATCGGCCCCTCAACCCTCCTCGGTCCACCCGCAACGTCCCGAAGACTCAGCTGCCTCGGAGAGGTATGGATGGAGAAAAAAACGCTAGGAGACGTGCCGCTAAAGATGCCAGGAGAGGAAACGCCAAGCGAAGTGATGCCGAGAGGAGGGATGCCGACGTCGTCATGAATGACAGCCCGCCGGCCAGCCCAGAACAACAACCTCCAGCCCCTTTCGTGTCGGCCCGATACTCTCCCACAAGCGCAAGCCTAGCCCGGCGACACTCCCCAGCCAGCCAGCCCCAGCAACAGCCTCAGCCTCAGCCCAGCCCAGCCCGCCAGTCCCCAGACATCAAATCCGAGGATGACACCAGCGACGACTCCGACTACGACCTCAAGATCCTATGCGGCCCAAGCTCCTGGGTCGCTGCGACCACCAGGCCCCCAACAGCGGAGGACCAACTTCGGATGCAGAGGCGGCAAGAAAAAGCCAAGCACAGAGCTGCCAGGAAGGCCGAAAGGAGACGAAAGAAGATGATGGAGCAGGAGCAGGAGCAGGAGCAGCAGAAGAAGACGAGACTCGAGACGAAGGCTCGCCTCCCCAAAGACAAGTCGTCCAATTTTGTGGTCGAAATTCCTGCGAGGCCGTGGGACAACGTCGCGCCTGACCCCTACGAGAGCAGCGGTGGCGACGAATGAGATTCATGGATAAGCTTGAGAGGTTCTTTTCCTTCTTTCCCTTTTTTTTTTTTTTTTTTTTTTTCCTGATTGTTGAGTTGAGAGATATTTTGCGGGCGGCACGGTCTGTTCTTCTTCGATTCCGCCCTGTTGTGCTTTTCTTGATCGGCTCTTTTTATGCCCTTTGTGGACTATTTTGTTTTCTATTCCTGCTTACTTTTGCTCGACCACTCTTCGGTTTTCCTCCTCTCTGCTTTTATTCCTCTGCGCCTTGATTTTTCCCCACTCCCTCGTGTTTCCGCTTGACGACACTCTTATTGCCCTTTTTTCAGACCTCTTGTTGTTTCTGGTTCCTTTCATTTCTGTCTCATTCCTGCTTTTCAATTCGCTATCTTATGTTATCACACGCTAAAGTACCGGTTCCATTCGTCGGCCCTACTGCTCAACGCCCATACAACAGCCACCCATGAAGCTGAGGGGACCACGAAATACACCCACTCCACTCGAGTCTACCCTTCACCATATTCCGATGGGAAGATAACTTTGTAATTTGCATTTGGTCCAGTTTGGGAGACGAAGTCTGTTTTCGATATTGGTAGTACTGTACTACTACGTATTTATCTCCTCAATCTAAAGCATAATACAAAAGACGCTTGGCCATCAACCCTACACCGCAATTGAATCCTGCATCGGACGCGGGCATGTCGACTTCCTTCTTGACACCCTTGGCGCGGTGGGTGGAGGAGGGAAAGGTGCCGCATGTAGTAGGTCTCTCGGCGAGGCTGAAGGATGAGAAGGATCTGGTTGATATTTATTTAAGTAATTTGTGGTAATAACGGGTTAGGGGATGCGGTGATTGGTTGGTTGGTTGTAACTGAGGAATATTACATCGGAGGGGATGGATCCCAAGACTATTATAGTGGCAATGGTCTGAGTACGGCGTGGTGGTGGGTTGGGGACCGATCATTAATACTTTCCAGTGCTCGTGCCTCTACTGTGGTAATTGGTTGGGCAAGACAGTGAACATTCTTAATATCGAGCTGGATTGATTTGTATCGCTAATAATTAATTTATCTCCCTGGCATAGCAGCAAAGCCCGCCTGGTACTCCGACGCTCATAGGCGCTGGAAATGGCGTTTCATCCGCCGCCGTATCTACAGCATCGTCAGACGGCACAGTCCAGGGACCAAAACGAACGTGAAAACGCCCCCCCAGCATTTCCCAAATCCTTTCAAGATCCTTCAGGGCATCAACGGCATCGTATCTCGGGTCTGTTTTCACATGCGGTGCTACTGGGTCACCAGCGGACTTGTACTCCGTATTACGGTGCATGCACCCCTGCTCTCCCTTCGCAACACCAAGAGCCAATAATAAGACATTCACACATTAACGACGTACCATATCGGGGAAGAATACAGTCACGGCGGATGTGGATTCAGTGTGGTGGAATGTAGTTAGTAGATACGTATCGGTACACAACGTATCGTTCTGTGCCGTGCCCGCGCCGCGCCAGCCGCATGGGCGGGATTGTCTCCGACTTGTTCGGCTGCAAGTTATCTCAGTTCAACATCAATGTTTCCTTTAAAATAGTTCAAGGTAGGGGAGGTTACAGATGAGAGGTTATTGTTAGAAGCCCGAAAATCATTCATCCATATGACGAGATATCCACCCGCGTCGGTATCTCCTTCGGGGAATCAACCCGGTAGAAGTCTATGTAAGTACAGCTGTGGTGACGGAAAATAGGACAGTAGTTTCAACGCTAAGAAATATATTCTAACTTAGCTGTATCTTACACCCAAGGAAACAGAGCGGCTGCGAAAGCTGTCCGAGCTGAAGCGACAGTCTGTAAGCAGAGAGCTTCTTCACCAAATCAGAGCTTTCCGAGTGCCCAAGAAGTATCAAAAGCTTGATAAGTAGAGAGAAGGGGATGGTTTCAAATATTTGCGTGCGGACATGCTTAGTAGTGACGAATTAATATCTGGACTTAGCAGCGCCGGCGGTCCTGTGTCCTCTACTTGCTAGCTCTCACGCAGAATCTCACGTGGTTCTGGCCATGAT
Source organism: Zalerion maritima (assembly GCA_022664585.2). Lineage (NCBI taxonomy): Eukaryota > Fungi > Ascomycota > Sordariomycetes > Lulworthiales > Lulworthiaceae > Zalerion > Zalerion maritima. The sequence continues at coordinate 75,618 of JAKWBI020000164.1, read as the reverse complement.
GTCGTACTACTATTATTGACCCGAGTTACCAAGGGACCTAACCCTACCTCAGCTTGTGTATGGAGGTATACATTTTTGACGAGAAAAAAAGCAAAAAGAACTGCCATTTACTCCCATCCACGTTGTCGAACTTGGTCGATAGAATCCTCCTGCAACGTCTGGATTACGCTGGTGCCGAAGGCACCCTGCAGTTTTGTACCACTGCACAGGAGGCCATTTTTCCCACTTTGAGGTATAATTACGGCCTTAGGCAGGAAGATGAGTGGCTTCGATTCCATAGAGACCAGTAACCCCCCTGGGTGAATATTTGATCAAGACAAGCTTCTTCATCTTAGATATCATCAAAGCAGGAGAAGGCACGCAGGAGGGCCTCTTTACGACCTCTTCCCATCTTTGATATGCCGGGTCTACCATACATAATTTCAAAGGTAGGTTTCAGAGCGGCGATGGGACATCTAATTCAGCCTGACTCCCTCACAATATAATTATTATCTATCATCGGTGACCGAAGAGACGGCATCGTCAACATGGAAAGAAACGTGGACCGATGTCAGCCCACCACAAGGAATAGTCTCACTCACAGTGGGTGTTCGAAAGGGGCCTCGAAACAGCGACGGAATATCCTGAAAGTGTTATTGGTAATCCCATATGCGTGGTCCTATCCACAAATAATTCCTGTTACACTAAGCGACACGGGGCGCGCAGCCATGGAGACGGTGGTTGACACGAGGTTGAAACAGCTGCGCGAGGAGAGCTGGAGTCAACACCACAACAGTGATGGCGGTACACCGCTGTCGAAAGGTCTCAAACAGAAATGCCCCGAAGAGTTGATGGCCTTAACAGTCCAGGTTCCTCCAGTGGAACCACTAACACCCTTTCGCCAGGGATATCCTCGAGAACTGCAAACCGAGAAGCCTCTTGCCCGAGAAACCGCTTTCACGATTGAGGGACATGTCTTGGAACGGAAGCTCAAGAGCCCACCCAAGGAGCACCTTGGCGTTGTTGCATCTAACTAATGCCTAAGGGGAAGTCACCAATACTACCGCTGTCGTCCCCAAAACAAGTGCCCACCCTCGGCTGACTGACTATCCTTCTCGCGTCCAGGTGATGAATAAAGACAATCGAGTAGGCGAGGCTAATATCGACCATAGGAGTCTGGGGCGGCCCATGCAATTCTCATCCTGTCTGGGCAACAAATGGAGGCCTTGTTTGGGTATCGGATGTCGCGGACGGCACGTGATTAGCAACGTTATCGATATACCACCCCTGTTCCAACCCAACGCCGAAGCACGGAGACCACTATGGAAGAGCATACCCCAAGCATCAACAGGGCAGGCAAGGCCAAGCCACATATGTTGTCTCTGTTTACCCAAGCCTCGGTGTCAGGGATGCCAAGTAGAGATAAAATAGCTGTGCCTAACATGGGACCTACATCATCATAGATTACCCGGCTTGAAGTCTTCGGGGAGTATATTCGGGAGTATACAAGCGGTGGTTTGAACAAATTAAACATTGATTAGCTAGTCAAAGGCGGCGAAATTCCGTGGCGTCATATTGGAACGCTATATTGGATATATTTAAGACAGCCGATGCCTACATAGTAAAGCTTACCCACTCAATTGGAGGCTCGTGCCAAGGTCATACAGGCCGAGCCCTGAAGCAAGCCGAGGTCGTCCATAGTTGGCCAATCAAGGCCACGGGTCTGGCTCCACTCACCCACCCTTGCCTTCCAAATGCCGTCTGACATCATTGACAGCCGCAAACATCATCATGATCACAGAAGGAGAGCCTCAGGGAAAAGCCATTTCCTCCACTTGCTGCCTATCTTTCCTTCTCAAGCTTCTCAAGCTTCCTTCCCCTAGCGGCCCGTAACTTCCAAGAAATCGTGTCGGTTGGCCCTGGCCCCCATCGGTCATGCCAGAAACGAAGGAAAATGCTGAAACGGATGATGCAAACGTGCTTTTGAACATGGCCTTCACGAAATGACCCTCGTAGCTGGTGGTTAAAAGGAAGCGCAAGCAAGTAACATGCAGATCATAGAACTATTAATGCCAGTCCCGTTGTCTCTCTCCCTTGGCTCCCGTGCTGTCTGTTCCACCTCCCTCTCCTGTCATCGCATCCACCTCTTGGCTCATCGTCGGAACAGTTCGTGCACAGCAGAGAACCGGTGCATACAAGCACATTATAATCGATTTGTCTTTCTTTCGATACCCGCTTGGGGGAAGGCTAAGGGTTAAGCTTAATTAGAACTTTACCTACTCGTCGAGGTGCTTCGCTCTCATCTTGTCTGGCAAGACTTCAATTCCTTCCTCTCCTGGCCACACCCCAAGACCAACCCAACTCTCCCCAGCCTAAAGTATCTTCTTCCCTACCGAAACAGGCACTCCATTTAACCAACATGGCTCCCCAACCAATCATCACCGAGCTCATCGCTCGCGACATCTACACCTTCACAACGACAATCTTCCCCTCCCCAACCGTCACCGTCATTGGCGCCGTCACCACAACCATCACACCCTCCCCGACCGCTACGGTTCTGGTAAGAGACGACGCGGGAGCGGACGTCGTCAACGTAAATGGTGGCGACGACACTCTCAGCGGCGGCGCTATAGCGGGCATCGTCATCGGCTGCATCGTGGGCGTCCTCCTCCTCTTCTGGCTCATCTGGTCATGCTGCAACGGCTTTGGCACCAGGGGAGGGTCTTCCACCACCGAAAAGGACTACTACTACGCCGACAGGTCGCCGCACCGCAGGAGCAGGAGCAGGAGCCACTCGCGACACAGTCACCATGGACACCACAACCACCGCCACCACCACCACCACCACTCAGGGAGCCCCTTCAGGTCGAGGAGTACGGTGAGGACGGTGAGGACCATCAGCCCCGCGCACATCGTGGATAGAGATATGAGGAGGAGCAGGAGCAGGAGCAGATACTGAGTCAGGAGAACTTCAACCGTAGGAACGGAGAAAGGCACCAAGGGAACTGCGGAGGGGAAACGGTTTGAGGCATACGTGATAGATGGGTGGGCCAGTGTTTGATGGACACGAGTCTAGAGAACCAAACCAGGGTTCGTGGCGCACTGAGACAGCGAGTAGCTCCTCTAAAACGAGATCCGGAAGCCTCACTCGGTGTTCGAGGCGTTCGGGGTACACATGTAACATAATCATAGGGGCAACGAGTCGTGACGTATGGGTATATTGACTGCTCTTTATGCTCCTCACATTACAAAGTATAACTGGTCCTTCGTAAAAATAAATAAAGATTTGTCGTCAGTACACCGCTCAACTTGTTAGGCCTACAGCTTGTAACTAATACTGCGGCCTTGAGCCATGCCTCAAAGAACTCCCACTTCTTGCCAACACATATTCTTCCTCACCGACTGCATATCTCTCCCTCCCCCCTCCTATCGAATTTAAACCTTCGTTCGCCCTCTAGATCCAGCGCTTTCCTTCCCCGTCATCCTGCCGCCGAAGAACGCCGCAGCCATCAGCACTGGCACGCCCACCCCGACGCCAACGCCAACGCCGATCCTCCACTTCTTTTCCATATCGTCAATCTTTTCCTTGTAGTACTCCTCGTACCCAATAACCGTCTGCTTGGCCCAGGCGTTCTGCACCGAAAACTGGTCTCCCGTGTGGTACGAGCTCGCCGAGTCGTTTGCGACGAAGTAGCTGGCCTCGGGCTGGGAGACGCGGATCGCGTTGCCCACCCCGGACGCCCCCACCGCCGCCGCGTTGGCGTCGATTTCCGGCGCGTACTCGTCGTTGGGGAAATCGGCCATGAAGATGTCCCGGGGAGTAAACGAGAAGGAGGATGCGTTGGTTACGTCTGCCGAGAAGGCAAGTGTGCGAGATTGTTAGTAAAATACCCGGGGAGAACCCCCCCCCCCCCCATTGGCATTGATGCTATATTTGAGCTGAGCACTCGGTAGGGTACTGTAGACAGATGGATGCGACAAAAGCTTTAGGATTTAATACGTACTGATACCCCACATCGCCACCCTACTCGCCGGCTCATCATTCTCCTCCTCTCCCTGCGTCAGGGTCGAGTTCTCAAATAGCCACTCCAGCAAGACGGGGTAGTTGTCGTCCGCATTCTTCCACGTGATGTTGTACGTCCTGTACTGGTACAGTATCGCGACGGGGACGTCGTCCCCCTTGGACTCCGGGTCCACGTTGTCCGGGAAGCTGCACGCCTGCTTGTGCTTTTCGGCCTGGTCCGTCCATCCGCACCAGATGAAGGACGTGAGGCAAGGTCCCGCGAGCGGGCAGGTGACGTCGGTGTTCGGATCGAAGGAAGAGTCTGCCTGTACGAGGACGGCGATGGTGCCGAGGAGGGTGCCGAGGATGGAGATGGAAGTGGGTTTCATAATAATCGTAGTGTTCGGTAGTCGGTGGTTTGGATATCTTTATCGTTCGCGCTAAAATACAACTGTAGGGATTGGTGGTGTTGCCTCGCTCTGGCGGAGCAGACACAACAACTGGAGCTATTCAGAAGATAAAAATAGAGTACACCTGCAGAAGGAAGTTTATCGGGTATCGAACGCAAGTCGCAATGAGTTAATTGAACTAGGGTGTAGCTGAAGTGCTCGGGGGGAATCAATGCATGTATATATATGTGTATATATCCACATTCGATCAATCACCTGTCCCCGTATCTTGGCTTATTCCTTCCTTCCTACCCATGTAGACATGGATATGGATAGTTTATTATACCTGTTCTGTATCACCATCAGGGACCTCGCCCCGTTTGGCTGCCCCATTTTGGCCCATGTCCTTCATCCTAAATCCTTCGGTATGGTTCCGGGGCCCATGTGCATCCATCCATCTATTGTGTGGGACCGGCTGTTTGAGCTGCTCCTCGTATCGTGGTGGTGAGCGCCATGGCCATGCATGACGTCACACGCCTGGGCATAGCTTGGCGAAATCCTTCCCCAGCGGCCCTGCCCGCGCTTTAGGACGAAGAATATAGCATGAGAAATGTTGGAACTCTGCGAACTTTACGAATGGCCCAGAGGTACCTCCAATTAACCTTGAAAGTGTTTGGCCAGCCTATGTACATAGGTGGTACCTCCTGTTATCCAACGGTGCTTGGCGGGTAGCTAGCGCCGCTCTTGTCGCTAGGAACATTAGTGTCTCGCCTCACCGGCAGCTTAGGCGCCCCGCCGCCGCCTGGGCTTGTGTGTGCCCAGATATTTCGAGGGACATTCCTTTGCAGCAGTATCGCCACCGTTTATCAATATATGGGTCCCTCCATGCGAAATGGATTCTCCATTTGCCATATATGTAGGTAGATGAACCCAACCAACCAAAGTGTTATTTAAATGGCGTTCAGATGCGCAACGCCCCGTAGAAAAACAGAGAAAACACAAGTTACGATCCCTCCAGCCTGGTTGCCGCATAGGGCTACTGCGGTAGGATGCTGGAGTAGGGGAAAACAAGGCTCCTTCCCTTCATTAAAGCAGACTCAGAAAATATATCTCGACGGAAAAAAAAAAAGATTTTACGAAAAAGGTCCATTCGGGTGAGCCTAATTATATTCATTCAGAAGATCTTCTGTTTCCACATGCGTTCTACTTTTCTATTTCATTTTAACTTCGTAAATAAGGTGTCCGATGGAGCATAATAGCGTTGGTGTGTATTTATATTCTGTCATGCTGGAAACACAACAAAACGCGCCATGCCCTAACCAATCTTAAGAAGGAGAAAAAAAAAAGCCCAAGCGTGTTCTCGCTCGCTCTCAATCCCCCAGGGGGTAGGCATGAAGCACCTGCCCATAGTACAGCTCAGCATCCTTGCTCGCGAGGAAGACAAAGCTCGGGGCGACCTCGCTCGGCTGCCCCACGCGACCGATCCCGCTCTTCTCGCCGAAGCCTTCCATGTTCTCGGCGGGCCGCGATGCCGGCTGCAGCGGCGTGTGCACCGGCCCCGGCGCCACCGCGTTCACCCGGATGCCCTTCGGCATGAGGTTCTTGGCGAGCGAGCGCGTGAACGACGTTATGGCTCCCTTGGACGCCGCGTAGTCCACCATGGTGGCCGTGCCGCGGAATGCGACCGTGGACGTGGTGTTGATAATGCTATCTCGATCAATTAGCCTCCATCCAATCCATCCACCCACCTTAAGTAGGGACAGGATGGGAAAACCTTCGTACCTTCCTCCTCGCTGCATGTGCGGAAGCGAGTACTTTGTCATGGCAAACATCTGGATGATGTTGCTCTGGAAGGTGCTCTGCACGGTGTCGAGGTCTATGTCGGCGAAATCCGCACACATGACCTGCTTGGACGCGTTGTTGACGAGGACGTGGACGGAGCCAAACCTGCAACGTACAACTGTCAGTGAGTGTCTTAATTTTGATTTGGGAGACGCTCCAGTCCGTCCCGTCAAACTCTCCGCCCAATGCACCTCACAGCTGCCAAAAATATCCGATTTCACCCTGGGCGATCTGCTCAGCTTACTTTGCCACGTGCTTATCCACAGCAGCCTTGCACGTCCGGTCATCCATCAGGTTCCCAGCCACGAGCAGACACTCCTTCCCCTCCTTCTCGACCATAGCCTTGGTCTCCTTAGCGTCGGCCTCCTCCTCGGGGAGGTAGACAATCGTTACGTTGGCTCCCTCCCGCGCGAACAGCACGGCTACGGACCTGCCTATGCCCGAGCTACACAAATCGCGAATTCCGTCAGCGCCGTTTGGGCCGGGGGTTGCAATGCGAGGGGATTGATCCAGTCAAAAACCTACTCTCCGCCAGTGATCAAGGCGTTGCTACCTGCGAGCTTCCTAGCGGCCCGGTATTCGTGGAAGCCACCTTTTCCTTCCAGCGCGGTTGGCTCGCTGGAGGGCTGCATGTCCTTCTCAAGGCTTGAGGCACAAACTATGTCAGCGGGACTTCACCCAGGCAGGAAGTTGAGGGACAAGGGAAAAGCCATACCCAGGAAGACTCTGCTTCTGAGGCTCCTGCACAGGCTGGAATTGGCCCTGCTTGCCGAGGTTGGCGTCGGTCATCTTGAACCGCTTCGTGGCTGGTGTTGCTAGCTGTAGGAATGTCGGAGAAACTGCTCGTAGTGAGTTTATTTGGGTAAGTATTGTCTCTCGATGGGGCCCGTGCTGGTATCTGTCAAGCAGTATGGGACGTGGATGTGTGAGAGGAACACAAAACAGGCGACAGGTGCAGTTATAAACAGAGCTCCTTGCAATGAGGGATGCAGACATCTTCAAAGTAATGATTTAATCATTCGTGAGCAATAACATCAATAACATCAACATATTCCGTCTCGTCGATCTTTTTATCTCGACGTTGTACCATTCACACTCTTTAGTGATGATTAACGTCATCGACTAGCTGCATTTGCCGCCGCTGAAGAGCCTCATTGATGTCAGAGAGACCCCACATTCATGCAAGCGGAAACAGTTTTGGGCTCCTTTTTTGGGGGGGAAGGGGAGGGGAGGGGAGGGGGTGTCGTCGGAGAGTGGAAAACGAGACCCCAAACATCTCTTCTGAGCAAAGACCAGATATCATGAAGTCGTCATTAGGTAGTCATGGTGGGTTTGTACAGATTTTTGCAGGATAAAAAGCTCCGACCCATGCAGGTACAGCCGAATTTTTAGTGTGCTGTCATGATAACATGAGTCGCAGACTTTCGTGCTACTAATGAGCTATGCATGAGTTCTAGCACGTGGCACAGCACCTGCAAAGGACACCCATACTACTCAACGCCTCCGAGTGCCTCGGGCTAGCATGGAATATTTTCTTCTTTGGGAAAACAACCGTTGATATCTGTCAGACAGTTGACACCCAGTCGCCCAAGTCAGCAGTGAGCTAGATGATTGCGTCCCTTCTCGGCTCTGGTATAGCCCCCTCCATGGCCCACCACCACTTGTGCGAAATAATATCAGCCTGACTAAGGTATGGGGACTCGCTCCCACTATAGCCTTGTGCATCGTTGGAATTTAAAAGTACATCAGGGCCCTGCCAAATATCCGGACCTACGCGTTTGCCCCGCTTCATCTCGTCCAGGTGTTCCCAGAGGGTCCGCCTCTCAATTTCGAGAAACTTGAGCTCTCGGTCAGGCAACACATGGACGAGAGTGATATCTGGGACGTGCCATGATTTCACCGGCACCACCGCTTCTGAGCCGTCATTGTTCAATATGTTGTCCCAGCAAGCCTCGATCTTCGTTTTCACAAAACCCAACCGGCTGTGGTAGTACCCTTCGTCCCCGTACGTCTGTCGCTTCTTGTGGTTTCTCAGGCCAATGGGGACGCTAAATCCCTCGGCAGACTCCAAGCGGAAGCTGTCGTCCCGATGGCAGCCATTGAAAAGGGGCAAGAGCGCATCAATCTCCTCTACCTCCACGCAGCGCCATCTCCCGTTCCATCTTCTCGCGCACTTTCCAGTCTTCTCTTCGGGCTCTTCCCCTTCTGGCGAAGAGGCCACGGCCCACCAGCCATCCCATAGCTCATCTCCGGGGAATGTGTCCCATTCTACCAGAAAAAGCTCCTTCACCCTCTCAAACAGCGTCAGCACAGCCGCTACGCCCCAAGTACACTCGCACGATGAATCCGTCCACTCTCTATTCGGCACGGCATTCCACCCGTCCTGAAGCGCCAGCTTCCTCACCCGCCTCATATCATCCGGATGAAACTGCCCGACATCCCATCTGCTCTCCCCACTTAATAATGCCACGTCCTCGACAGTTCTCTCACCCTCCTCCTCCTTATCCCCATACTCATCATACGTTTCAAGATACAACACGTCCCTCTCAAAATGAAACCACGTCCTCGGCCCCGTCGTCCTCGTGCGAAAAGCAAGACAATATCCGCCCCTCACAAGCAGCTCCCTCGACTCGACACACACATGCAATAGCGACGGAATCGCAGCCTCGCTGAAGAAATACCCCTTCCGCACAATCTCGTAGACAAGGCTCGACCTTGCGCTAACCATCCAGCGGGACGGTATTTCACGCATAGCTCTCGTGTTTTCCGACGGTCTCTCAGCTCCCTTATTGCTGGTGAACCCATACTCCTCGAGCGTGGGCTGTCGCCTACACGCGTCCTTGATCCTAGGCCCGAGAATTCTCGCCCAGTTGTGCGAGAAGTGCGCCAGCGACGGGTCGACCGTCCTCGACAGCACCGAGTCTCCGTGCCATCTGTAAAACTGCTCTTCGTCCTCCGCTGCCTCCTGGACGTGGACTACCCGCGGCGGCGTCGCGAGCCAGTATATTTTTGCCCGGAGCTCGGGTGGCAGAGACGTGAACCGCGGAAACGTGGACTCTGTAGCCGTTGTGGGTGGGTGAGACGGCGCGGGGTTGCTTGTCGTGAAATAGGAGGAAATCATGATGGTCTTCAAGTCTTTTTTTTTTTTTTTTTACGGAGACCGGATTAGTCTGCGCCAGATAGATACCGAGGGCTAAGGAGAGAGACACCACCGGTGCAGGTGCGTGTATCTTTGTGGGGAGGGCTGAACACGTTGGAGCCTGGCGGAATCAAAAGTACCCGACATCTGTTGGGCACAGACTGACGGCTGGCAACACCCGCCTACCTGGAAACACGTAGCCCCACTATTCCTTTTAGCGTTGGCTCGGAATATGAGACCGCACCTGCTGATTGCTACACGAATGCCAAGGGTATGAATACATTAAAATACATAACTATACATAACTATAAGAAATATTGCATTAGTCACCTAGGTATTGAATACAAACTCTGTAGACAAGTGCCAACAACATCAGATAAATGTAAAATCGATGCCAATTCGCCCCAAGGGCATTGATTATAACCATCAAATATATATAAAATGCCGGGGGACTACGGATTTCCCCGGCCACTGGGTAGGTGTTGATATAGGTAAAAGAAAATACAGCCCCCGCCCGCCTAATCGCTTCGTAACACACAAGACGATGTGCAGCCTGGCTGGTGCATTAGGGGGGGGGGCACGACTTACTTGCGATCGAAGCTACATGTTCTCGGAGCATCGCCGTCCCGGCGTTATCTGGAAAAAAACTGGCAAAAGACATCAAGCTGCTTTCGAGGCGAATGAAGGTCCTCCTCATCTCCACCAAGGTTCGGAACTCATGTATCCGTTGCTCATACTGGAAATAGGAGGCTTTCAGCAAGAGGCTAAATCACTCGTTCAGCCCCAGTAGCACACACACAGTTTAGGAACGAGGACCATCATTCCTCCAATGCATTCTTCTGTCGAACATGTCAGAACCTCTTTTGCTGAAAGGCAGCGGGCAGGCGGATGGATGTGTGTCGAGCTCCGTGGGAGCTCAGTGGTCGTTATTGAGTGAGACAGCCGTTAGCCGTCGGAGCTCGCGCCGAGGGCCAGAACATCGTTGAAGCGTTCGACTCCATGGGACAGCCACTATGATTGGCAGCATGGGACGACAGATGACCGAGAGCCACTCGGAGGAGGGATTAATTGGTGTCTCAGCCCGGCATGCAAATAGCGACAGAAAACGGGGCCAAGACCTCACCAGCTGGTAGCTCAGCCCTGCGGCTGTCGACCATAGGGCACCAGTGCAACCCTGGTGTGTGCCTTACTTCTCTGCTTGTGACAGGGCAAGATGGTGTTTCTAAAAAGGGGGTTTTCAAACCATCTCTTCTCAGCCGTGCTGGAAGGTTGATGATATAGATTGAATCTCAATATCAATGGTCTCTTTTTCAAATGAAGCAATTTGTGTTCTTAGAGAATCCCCGCGAGACGTGAATGGGGTCTACAGTATTAAGAGTAACTGGACGGGACAACGTTTCTCGTGGACAATGTGAGGTAAAATGTATAAATGTATCGAATTCAAAATAAACATAAATACCCTCTGTGTCCTCTCGCTCGGATTTGCGTATTTTTATACTCTCAATAATCACCAAGGAACAATCATCTATATTCTACCCGAGCAGCTTCAGCATCCTATTGTATCTTTGCCTGTCTCGTCCTTTGACATTCACAAGACCTTGACACCCTACGCTGGTCCATAATTCAATTTTACCGTAGCACATTCCCAGCACCATCTACCATGAAGCTGTCTGCGCAACTCTGTTTCTTGGCCGCCTGGCTAGCCGCCGCCTCCCCGCTCGAGGTCCGCCAGGATCCGACGGGCGGCGACACATCGCTCCAAGATGTCGACGTCGAGGATACCATGACACTAGTCCCCTTCGACGCCGACATCCTTCCCCCACCTTCCTTCCTCGCCAACTCCACCCTGGCTGGGGATGACGATGATGATGATGATGATGAGGGCGACGACGAACACAACGCCATAGATGAACGCGACACCACCGACTCCATCCTCGCCTGGTCGTCCAAGATGGACTCGGGCAAGTTCCACGTGAAAAAGTACACGGTCCAGATGCACAAGAACGGAAAAGTCCGCTTCTACGCCCACGTCGACAACAACTACAAGACCCGTCGCTACTGGCGCATCACGTGCCACGTGTACGACTCGCAGCTCCGAAAGTACGACTTTATGCAGCGCGGCAAGGTCGGCAAGCGGGCCGAGGACGTGAAGGACTCCTGGGAGTACCAGGACGGGGTCGAAACGAACTGGGCCGACATCGCCGACGGCCCCCGCGAGATGCACTGCGGGCTGAAGGTACAGTGGCGCAAGTTCTGGTAGAAACGAATTGGATGAGATAACTAGGTCTACTCGTGGGAAGTACGTTTGGCTGAGGCATTACTCTGGGGGACTTTCTTTGTTTGTTGCGTGCTAATATTTCCCATCTTCGTGTTTCCCCTTTGTTCCTCTCGTCGGGTCTAGTCCCTGCCCAGGAGCTTAATCTTCTGCCCCCAAATGGGTATTTTACTCTTGCACTATCAAGTTGAAGTTTTGCGATTATCGACAGGGTGATGCGATGGTGAATTGTGACATGTCTCCTCGGTGCTCGTGACTGTGATATACATTTCAAATAGCAAATAATGTATACCCGACGGGCGACAAGGTAAACGGGAAGCGTCATAATTTGTATATAGCTTCAACTGCGGCTGAAACTGCTTCTTGCACTCAGACTTCTGGTCACTCTTCGAGGGGTACTTCCAGGGATGATTTTAGTGGTGCAAACAGTAAGTGTCCTATAAATTTTCTTTCTCTCCTATTCTTACATTGTAGTCGTTTACTCAAACACTCCAGCAGCATTTCAGTCCCTGGCATGGGGGTGTCTCTGTCAAAAGCTGGGCTCTGTACCGGTTGATTTTGTCAACCGCTTGCTGATGAAGTAGACAAATCTGCAAAAGGGTGGAGGTTAGGATTAAAAAACGCCAGTCAGCCATCCAAGTTTTCCATCAAATCACCATGGAACATTATCATTTGGCTTGTAAAGTAAGGTCAGAAAGCGAAATGTGGCAGGTGGCCTAGACCGGCTCTAGTTGGGCTGTGTGGCATTTGGAGCTGGGGCTGGCTAGGGTTGCACTGGAACCATCCCGTCATGCTATTGACGCCTTTTCGTGCTGCGTCAGCAACGCCCTTCCTTTGGCAACCGACGACTTGCACATAAAATAGCTGCTAAACCGCAGTCATTGCTTCGAGGTTAAATACTGTGCGTCGATTGTATGAGAACGAGAACGAGACCGAGACCATCCCGTCATATTACATAATCACCAGCTCGGCAGCACGCACAAAAAATGAACAATCTCCAGTTCCGCACGGCAACCCCAGACGATGCAGCCCAGCTGCAGGCCCTGGTGGAGTCCGCGTTCCGCGCCTCGGACAGCCGAGAAGACTGGACCGCGGACATGCGTCTCAATTCCAGCTTCCGCATCTCGGTCGAGGAAATAACTGCGCAAATCACGAAGCCCGACGGCGTTATCCTGATTGCTGCCGCTGCCGACAACAACGACAACGACAACGCCAACGCCAACGATAGTGACAGCGGTGCCGTTTTCGTGGCCTCCATCGAAGTGTCCTCAAGGAAGCGCACCACCAACCCCGACAAACCTGCTCGGCTCTCCATGCTGGCAGTGTCCCAGCACCGCCAGCGCGGCGGCATCGGCCGGCAGATGCTCTCCCACGCGGAAACCTATTGCACGCGCACCTGGGGCGTGAGGAAACTATGCCTGAACGCCCTGTCCACGCGCCGGGCGCTCATCTCGTGGTACGAGCGTCGCGGCTACGTCCGGACAGGGGAGGTCTCGCCCTTCCCCGTCGGCGACGCCCGGTTCAAGCATCTGGGGCTGCCGGACGATTTGTGCTTCGTCGAGTTGGAAAAGAGTCTGGATGGATGACGGGCTCGCGCAGGTTGGAGCTGGGACCGCTCCCCGGATAGTTGCGCCTTGCTGCACCGTTTTGCTTTTTACCAAGTAGTTAACGAGTAGTTAACGAGTAATCCTTCGTCTTGTCTAGCCATGACGAATACTAGTAAATAGAAGCGGCATTCAAACGGCATGCTGGAGAGGAACGCAAATTCAGCCAACTAACTACTGTGACTAACAGACTGACTAGCTACAGTAGTTACTACGTAGAAAATACATTCGAAATAAGAGAAAAGATCAAGCACGAAAAGCAAGATACTTCATGCCCATTCATCCCTCAATCTCAATCTCAATCTCAATCTCAAGACTTAAGACTCAAACAACCAAATCCATCAGCCAAGCACAGCCCACCGCCCGAAATAAAACGTGAATATCTCGCGAAACCGGCGATTCAGGCAGTAACCACGCCATCCGCCTCACCATCGTCAAGACCATCATTCTTTCTTTTACGACGAGAGTTTGCCATAATTTGCTACCCACCTCCCTCCTAGTTAGCAACACCTGCCAATTGGGTCGCTCGTCGCCACGGATGGTCTGCGGCAACGATGTACGCGGCGAAAGAATATACGGCTGGGTTGGAAGCAAGCATGGCGTGGGGAAAAGAAAGAAACAAACAAACAAAAAAAAACCCCCCCCCGGGTGATTGGTTGATCCTTTCCTTATGCTAAATAATGTTAAAAGCTCCGACGTCTGCCACGGGGGCGGGTGGCCGGTGGATGCAGAGGCATTACAAAAGCAATCATCTCAAAAACGACTGGATTGGTTCGCCACATTTGTTTTTCCCACGCGATGCTCGGATTTCATGCGTCGCGATACTAGCAACGATATCACAAGGGAAACGCGCAAAAGTGCACTGACAAGTATCCGTCAATTCCGACTGGGTAGGTCCCCGTCATGGTTGCCCTCTCGCCACTCGCCACTCGCAGCAGCAAGCAAGCAAGCAAGCAAGCAAGAAACAAGAGAAGAATATGTGAGTCCTATGCCATGGCCCCATCCAGCCGCCTAGTCTATCTTGGAGTTCTATGTAATAATACTATAATGAAGTAGAGTCTTTATGCTGTAGGTTACCAAGGATGATGGTTTAAAACCCTCTCTCAGTCCATAATATATACATATATATTTTTTTTTAATTCTTTTGTTTCATCCTGCGTTGTTTCCCTCCCGTCCCGCTCTTCGCGCCCAGCGATTCTATCCCGTGCCTTGCAGGTACAATGTGCGGTAATGCATGGGGTAGAAACCAATCCAAACCGAAAGAGCGCCAATGATACTCCTGTACGCCCTGGTCTCTGCCAAACGCAAGAGAGCCTAGCCGATTCTATAGTTGTGTTGTTTATGAATTAAGTGCAGACATCCCTCCGGAGTCTTTCGGAGATGGTGTGCTTCATCTTTTTATGTTTAGGTGTGTTGTGTATATAGATGTATATAGGAGAAAGGGAAAAGAGAAAAGAGAAAGAGAAAACTAGTAAAAACAATGGTCGTAGTAGTAGTAGTAGTAGTAGTAGTAGTAGTAGTAGTAGTAGTAGTAGTAGTAGTAGTAGTAGCAGCAGTAGTAGTAGTAGTAGCAGTAGTAGTTGCAAGCCATTGGTCACGATGGTATTTCCTATTGTCGACCATCCACCCCAACTCCCTTCGGGGTATCGTACCTTGTGGTCCTTTCGGCGAGCCCCGATTAGTCGTCCCCTAAGGCTCAGCGGTGCACACCATGACGTAGGGCTCGACAGCAGCCATAGCACCAACCTCATACTGCGCAAGCTGATCGTTGGCGATACACTGGCTGTACCACTCGGTGAACTGCTTGCAGCTGTGGTTGTCGGGACACGTGGTGGATCCGTCCCAGCCGTTGCCGCCGCACTGCATTCTGTTCATCTTGGAGTCGACAACGCACTGGTGATAGTAGTCGGTAAACTTGCTGCAGCCGTATCCAATGGGGCAGGTATTATCTCCAGTCCACCCGGAGCCGCCGCACTGGGCGCCGTTTCCGTCCGTGTAGTCGATGCACTGGGACCACCAGTTGGTGAACTTGCGGCAGA
This sequence comes from Zalerion maritima, assembly GCA_022664585.2. Taxonomy (NCBI): domain Eukaryota; kingdom Fungi; phylum Ascomycota; class Sordariomycetes; order Lulworthiales; family Lulworthiaceae; genus Zalerion; species Zalerion maritima. The sequence goes on along the minus strand of JAKWBI020000164.1, from coordinate 60,348 downwards.
TCTGGCCGTTGGGGCACGAGCCGCCTCCGGTCCATCCCTGCCCACCGCACTGGGGACCCTGCTCGGCTTCCGGGCGGCATTCGTGCCAGCGGTCGGTGTACTTGCGGCACGTGAATCCGGGCTCGCACGTCGTGGGGCCGGTCCAGCTGATGCCTCCGCACTGCCCACCCCCAACCTGGTTGGCTTGGGGGGCAGCGGCTGTGGTGGCGGCCTCGACTTCCTTGCACTCGGAGAGATCGCTGCTGGTCGCGCGGCAGTTGAAGCCCGATGGACACTTGTAGGGCCCCCACCAGAAGTCCTGGGTGGCGGGATCCTTTCCGCCGCATTGCCCGTCGGCGACCTGGACCTCGGTCGAGCGGCAGCCGTGGAAGAAGTCGTCCTTCGCGTAGCAGTCGGTGTTGTCGGGACACTTGCTGGGTCCCCACCAGAGGCGGCCGTCGCTGTGCTTGCCACCGCACTGGGAACTACGCCCGGAACAAACCTTGCTGGAGCGGCAGACGTGGTACTCGGGCTTCCAGCCGTAACACTCCTGCTCTTGCCCGCACGTGTTCTTGCCCCACCAGTTCGTACCGCCGCACTGCCCGCCTTCGTCCTGCGCGTCGGCGCCATTGTATTTACACACGTGATAGGTGCCGTTGACCGGGTGACAGGTGTGTTCTGTTGGGTGGTCAGAGGTTGTGTCCCCATTATGGACATCGTGAGTACCCAGGTTTGTAGAATATTACTTACGGTCGACACATTCGGTCGCGCCCTTCCAGCCTTCTCCGCCGCATTGCTCGCTCCCGCCGGCTGGGTTGAAAACCGGCTGCGCGGTGGGGGAGGCGGTCAACATGTTTGAGCTGCGGGAGGTGACTTGCTGGCCGCCCTGTCCGCATAGAAGCTTCACCTTCCACCACATCCACCACTTGGGACAGCCTCCATATTGATCCTTGATACACTCGCCGAGACCAGAGCCAACCTGGTTCTGGTTGTCTAAGAGACGGGTCATCTCGGCGTGGGTCACGATAAAGGGCTCATAGTCACAGTTGAAGCATTGTTCTGGGGTGGGGTAGATCTCGCACTGAGCGTAGTGCCTATCGGAGGAGATCCAGCAGCCCGTGTCAGGGGACTGGTAGGGGTATAACGAGAGGGAACGGGATTGGGGCTCGGTGCAGCCCCACTGGAAATAAACCTTCTTGTACTCGTAGTCCGGGCGACGGGGGAACTCTATAGTAACCTTCTTGAGCATGCCGTCGATGCTCGTGAGACAGATATCGTGGCCGGAATCCTGCTCGTCAATCATGAAGGGGACACATCGCGGCTGGGATGCATCAGGGTAGTAGCTGGGGGATTGGTGGCCACTGTAGGGGTCTTCGTGGCCACTGTAGGGGTCTTGGTGGCCACTGTAGGGGTCTTGGAAGCCACTGTCGGGGTAGTATGAGCCACCGTCGGAGGGGGGGTCCCAACCCATGGCGAAGCCTTGGCCGAAAGCGAGCGGGGTCAAAAGAATGGAGGCCTTCATTTTGGAAGAGCTCTCTCAGGGCATGAAAGCGCTGGGTAGAAAAATGAGGGACAACTGGTGTGATTCCTGGACCCAAAACGAGTGTGGGCTCCCAGTTGGTTGAGGAGTTGTTGGCTTGTTGGTCGGTGTTGAAGGAAGGGAAAAAGATTTCTGTTCGTGAAGAGAGAGAGAGGCAAAGTAGGAATTCGAGTGGGCCTCCCGCTATGTTATTCTTCTGGTTGCCGGGATCTTCTGCTTGGAATAGGGGTGTTTGGGGCCATGCTGCTGCCTCCTTGGCTGTGGCATCTGGTCGCGGGATCGCATCCCTTCAATTTGGTTCACGGGGGAAGCCCGCGTGTGATGTCTGTCCCTCTGGCCGACACAATGATTTGACCAGAAGAAGATAGGGCTTGAAGATTGACGACGTCAGCCAAGGGGGAAGGTTACACGCGATTGTATGCCTCCGAGGCTAGGCTGCAGCCTCGAGTTGTGATTGCGCCTGCTTATAGAGTTGCAGCTTGGTGTTTTGATAGGGGGAGGCTGAAATTTTTTGATCTAGCGATACACTACTTCCCCACGGCGGCATGCAGCCAATGAGAAAAGTTTTGCTGCCAAGTTCTGGAACTACGATGGCTAAAAATGACACTTCAAACTCCAATGTCACCGACACTGGTGCTAGAGTTTCTTGCTGGTTTTCACGCCAACGAAAGAAACGCATGATTGCAGGATTGCGGTGCAGAGTACTATTCTCGTGTCCACGTAACCAACCTGCAAAATGGAACTGGGTGTGTCGCAGTTCCCATTTTACATCGGAGGAACAGAGTTAGGAGAGAGCTACTTAGCCCGGCGTCTTGCCGCCGTCTTGTGGCGTTTCCTGGTCAATCTTTGGAGTTCCATCACCTCCGCCTCGGCTCGCGTCTGCTGTGTAGTGTCAGGCCACAAAGAATGAATGAGGCCAACCCTATTGGGAAAAGTTGGAAACTTTCTCGCATGCACCTGTAATAAGGGTTTCTCTTCTCCCTGTATCCCCAACCCGTGGGAGAGCTGACGGGAGCAGAGGGAGCATATGACCACAGGGAAGATCGGAGCCAATGAGAGTGTCTTCCCCGCTCGATGTGCATATTTGACATGCGCCGCGCCCCTGCTTGACGCTTGACTTAGTGTCATCCCAGAAGCGGGGAAGCTGATCTGGGGAAGAAGAGTATGGCTCGTGAAGCGGCAAGTTTCGAAGAGACTGGACTCCGTTGCCAATACGGTCGAAAAATGATGATTGCTTGTGGGATGGATATTTTGATTATGAGAACAGGATTTGGTCCGTCTCGTGATGCTAGTGTCCGTAGACCATATTTGTTCCTTCCTCTCACCATGCCCCAATGCTCATGCCCCTCCAGCCATCAATGCTAGTAATATCCGGGGATACGCAGTACGTCGACGAGAAAATAAAAACAGAAATCATCATGAAGTCACAGTCCCCACCGATACACGTGTGGAGGGGGAACAAAGTAGAAAAAGCTGCGCAAGGGGTCACTTTCCAGCCCATCTTATCCCCAGGCCACGGTCTACACCAGCCTCACGCCTACTTGGACGCGCTTGTTTCTGCTATCGATGCCGTCAATGCTGCGTCGGATGCGGCGGTCGACGGCCTTGGCAGCCTGCTCGAGAGGCAGTGTCTGCTCGATGGATTGGACGGTACGTGCGATGGGGGGCTCGATAGCCTTCACGCCGCGCTCAATGGGCTTTGTGAAGTGGTGAATGCCCTTCTCCCAGCGGGGTGCCCACTTGTTGGTCTGAGCCTCTAGCCTGTCCTGCGTGCCGGGATGCATCAGAGCAAAGGGGGCAATGGCACCAGCGCCCGCCATCGAGAAGGCGGCAAAGGTGGTAGCGGCTCCGGCGGCAACCTTAATGGGCATGTTGACCGATGACTACTGAAGCTTTGGAGCGGTTAGGAGAGGAAAGTATAAAGCAGCAAGGACGGAGAATTTAATTCTTTAAATTTAATCGAAACGAAAACAGGAGTCCCTGGTAATGCTGGAAAAGAGGGTGGACTGTACCTATCGACTACGACCGATCGGTTATAGATGAGGACGAACGCTATAGCTTCCGCTGCCTTATACAGACGGTGGTGACAAGATTACACGAGATGGGTTCAGTGAGATCCAGGAACGGATTTTAGGGATGCAGGATGCCGGCGTCGCACAGCGTCAGTTTGGGAAAAGGCGCTTGGTGATAGGAGGAACTTTGGAAACAACGATGAAGTTGGAAGGGAGCGAGGAAAGAGGGGGGACGACGGCAGGGCGGGAAGACGAACAAGATGTAGGGTGGTCATTGAATGAGAAGGAACGAACAGGCATGTCTTGGGAACTCCTCTTTTCCTGTACGGTCCTAAGTGGTCAGGCGTGCTTGGGCGTTGTTGCCATCTTGGGGGGGCAGCAGCGAATCAGAACGGTCAATCAACTGTGACCCGTGTGACACAAGGTGAGGGGAAGACACCCCTCCGCCTTGTTGTTGCCTGAGCATTGTGGCATTGCGGGATGCAGAAGGAACCAATATTCAAAATACCATCGATTTTACATTAACCCAACAATTTGTTAATATCGCGAAATCCAGGCCGACCGACACTTCTCGGGGTAACTGTGTTTGATAGCTACCAGGCGGCATTGTCGTCCCCTCCCTCCTGATCAACTGCTACGCCCCGACTCCATCTTCCTGCTCTGCTCTCACTGCAACTCCATTGTGTGCTGCGTCGGTCGTACGTGTCAAGGGCAGCCCGGTGCTTCGATCCGCACCTCTTAGTCATGTAGCGCACAGGCCACGTACGTTTCGACTTCTCCACTGTGATTTGACCTTGGCGGACCCCGCTTCCCCAGATTCTCGGCACCTGTCTGACCCACCGTCCCACTTGGTGTTGTCTGAATGAACGGAGGGTCGATTTGGCCTGAAAAATAGCACCCATGATCCAGACAACTTCCCCCGAGCCTATTGCGATATCTGGTGCCACCTCCGACCCGACGATCGCCACACCGATCATTGTCACCGGGGGCTCCACCGAAGAGCTCGATTTCGGCCTGGGGAGCACGACGAAAGGAATATTTGGTAGGAGACACCTAGTTGTACACGTAGTGCTGTCGGGTCAAGCACAGCCGACTAGTTCATCTGTAACGACCGCTGCACCGGGTCCACCCAAAAATTAAAATTAAAAAAAAAGGCACAAGAGGAGGCGAGGTTGACCTTTTTTATTTCGTTTTTCTTGGGCATACTATAAAGACTTCCTTCATTGGATTCCCAGGCTGTCCTGGATGCTTGTCTATTTTCAAGGTCAAGAGGCTACTAACCAGTTCATCGCCTCCCAACTATGCATTTTGCGGGTTAGCTCTCTCCAATATGCCCAGATTTGCACTATAAGCACCAATCCGTATTAGCAGAGATTTTAGTGCTTGATGTGGTGACATGGGACTAGGTTCAGGCCATCGTGGAAGTTCCTTGTGAGGAGAGGTTCCTTTCTGCCTTCGAAGGATTCAAGACCAATGTCCCATATTTTCATCTCCCCGCCATGCCTCACCGGGGTGCACACCGTGGTCAAGCCAGTTCAGACTCTAGATCACGTCACAAACTTCACCAAGTTCACCTTGACATGCTTCCTTAATCCACTACGCCGACAGCACAATGATATTGCCGAGTCGATCTCAATACCTCAAACAGGGCCGTACCAATCCTTTCAATACCTCCAAACAGCATGGCGAATCTCAAGCTTAATCCCACAATTCTGAACTTCTCCAATAGCAAATCACGGAATTTGGTTGCCTGCCAGGTCGCACCACCCCAGGACCAGGACGCGTGGTGTGACGTCAAGTACATCTCAGGCTCCCAAATAAAACTTTTCACCACTATTGCGACGGTGGTTTTAGAACATGTTGCTTCGCAGTACACACCCGACGGTGATGCGGAACAAATCAGCACGGATTCTCTGCTCGCCATGCCGCGTTCTTGTGCGCCTCTAGCTGGTGATCTGGCGACATGTGCTGTGCGGTTTGGTGGTGTTTGTGACCCAGTGATTTTCGGCACAGCCACCCCAAGTATTCTGGCCGATCAATTGCTGTGTTCCGTACGCGTATGCACTGTTCGTGTACAGTGGCGGGGTGGCTGACTAGTCTGGGATCCGTAGCGCTGGCTTGGATGAGTAGAGACTTGCGTGTGTCACTATACGACGAATGCGATCAAATTTATCACGTTTCAATAGCAATCACACAATAATTAAATATTTATTAACGATGAAAAGATATAAAATAAATAACCTTCCCTTATGTTTGCACCCCACACTCAATTCATATTTCATCTCCATATCAATAATAATATGTTATCACCAACCATATTCTAGAAGTAAATCCAGTTTGTGGGTCCCGACAACGCCAAAGAACAGTATTTCTTATAATTAAAATTACTAGGCATCAGATACTTTCTATATCCCAAAATGAGTAATAACGAAAAGTCTGCCGGTGGTCTCGAAGCACCTTGTCCGAACCCGCTGGGTAGCAATAAAACCGAATACTACCATCCATCCCCAATAATAGTTGGTTCCGACATCTACGACAACACCCCCGATCCATCAGTTTCACACACATCATCGCCACCACCACCGCCCCATCCCGGGACTCGTGTTGAGCTTCCTCAGGCTCCCCAAGCTGGCGGAAGCAACACCATCCCCACCACCTTAACATCACCCACGTCCACATTCACCCCTCTCCGTCCCTTCCACCACCTCGCCTACAAAGTCGGATCTGAATCCCCCATGCCCCAGGACCTACCCTCGGAAATCTGCAAAGCAACACGTATCCTGCGAGCCTTCACGACCGACCCAGCATACCCCCTCGAACCCCTACCTCGTCCCTACCCTACCCCATCCTCCCCCTCCCAAGCCCACCCTATTCCAGTATCAGGCCAATACCAAACCCAAGAGCCCAACATCCCCCGTAAAAACACCACCCTCCTCACTATTCCCCCCTCAATCATCTCCTCCTCCGTCGGCCTTGCCATTTTCACGTCCGTCCGCGTAGGTCTTCACGCATCCGTATCCACGGGGAGCGGAATCCTCATCGCCCGCCTCCCGGATGGCTCCTGGGGTCCCCCGAGCGCCATCTCCATCCACTCTTTGGGTTTCGGGTTCCTGGCCGGCATGGATGTCAGCGAGGTAGTCTACGTGGTCAACACGCACGACGCCCTCGAGGCCTTTAAGCGGGCGAGATTCACCGTGGGACCCGAGGTGGGAGTTGCCGCCGGACCGTGGGGTGTCGGAGGGGGCGTCGGCGTCGTGGTCGAGGGGTGCAAGAAGGGTAAGCAGCAGGAGAAGCAACAGACTCCTCCCGGTGCGGGACGCGGCGAGAAGGACGCCGAAGATGAAAGCATCCTTGACGAAAAAAGCCCAACCACTCCGCACATGCCTCCTCCCCCCCGCGAGCCAGAAGCACCCGGCCGCTCCCTCACCCGGGAGGAAAAACGCACGCGCAGGGAAGCCCGAAAAGCGGCCTGCCACGCTGCGGTGCGTGCTGCACTCAACCGGCCCGTGTACGCATACGTCCGCTCTAGGGGGCTATACGCCGGGCTGCAGGTTGACGGGACGATGGTGACCGAGCGGGGCGACGCGAACGCCAAGTTCTACGGCATGCAAATGTGCGGGAAGCAGATCCTGAACGGCTACGTCCCGCCGGGGAGGTGGATTGAGGGGGAGGTGCAGGGTTTGTACCGGGTCCTGAGGGATGTAGAGGGTAGGGCGCCTTCTTCTGCTGCTGCTGGTCCGCCGGAGTTGCCTCCCAGGCATGGCTCCGCCGGGTACGAGGACGGGCAAGGGAGAGGGAATGCGATGGTTGGCGCTGGGGTGAGGTTTACTGATTCCGCTGTAGGAGGTGAGGAGCAGAGTCTTTATGGGAGCGAGGGAAGAAAGAGTGGACGTGAGGGGGAGTGGGAGGAGCTACCGAAATATGAGAACGACGGTATAGCGAGACCAGGAGTGGGCGATTTCAAGGGGGGTGCGGACTACTGAGTTTCCATCGCCGCCACTAGGTGGGAATGCTTTATGTGAGCCGAGTATTAGGGTTGTTACGCTAGAAATGTTTCTTGTTCTATTTGAATAAGATTTGGCGTCTCGTTTTGTTTCGCTTTTTTTTCTTTTCACTTTCGTTTCCGTTTCATATGTAAAGCACAACAGCATAATAATCGTAGGCAGTCCTTCGCAATAACGCTTCCTTCTTGTTGCACCTTCATTTATATAGCCATGGGCTACGTTGAGCAGTAGGGGAATTCCCTTTTGGCAGCGTAGCGCGATACTTCTCAATATCAAAACCTTGATTTTCAATATTCTCGTTGAGCAGAAGTTTGTGTTTTGATTAGAATAGAAAGCTAGTTGCAAGATAACGAAACTATTTCAAAGTTGCTACTACTAGTCACGGTTGCAGTGAACTTCGGCACTTGAATTGTTCCAGGCGGAAGGTGTATCATGTCACGGTGTGTAATCATATGATGTCGCCAGCTGACATCTGTAGCGGCAGCTGTCCCCAGCTGAAAGTAGAGGTACCAATCGCAATTCAAAAGAAGGGCATTCCACCGCGCAGCTGACACCTCCGAGTTCGCAGCACACACACTGATTTGGCTGGTCTTGACCCAACCCTCCAACAACATGGGTCGCCGCAATAAGATATCACGAACCCGTGACGCCGCCTCCAGCCAGTCCGCACGACGACGAAAACCCAATATCCCCACCAAGGGAGTTAGAAAAGACCCGAAGCGCAAGACACCCCTAACGCCTTTGACAGCACCCCTCTCCAAAAGCACTCCGAAATCCACACCCAATAATGGCGAAAAACGACTCCGACGACACCGTCCCTCCGCCCCGCAGTCCTTCCACGAAGTATTCCTGCGCGCAACAACCCAGCGCTTCTTCGTTCTCAACCGCGTGCGTCACGTTTCCTCCAGTCCCGGTCCCGACGACAGCCCCATCCCCTCAGAAACCGTCGAGCTAGCAGGCACGACGGGGAACATCTACAAAGTGCACATCTCGCGCCAACCCCGCTGCGACTGTCCTCACGGAAGAGCCGGGAACCAGTGCAAGCACTGGATCTACGTTATGGCCCGAGTTCTTCGGGCGAAGTGGGAGTACGTGTACCAGCTCGCGCTGTTGGGCGACGAGTTGAGGGACATATTTCGGAACGCGCCGGTGATGGGTGTGGCGGGGCGGGGCCACGATGGACTAGCAGCTGTAGCGGAAGAGGCTGTAGAAGCAGGGAACGGGAAGGGGAAGGGGAAAAGGAAGCCCGTTGAAGGGGATTGCTGTATTTGCTTTATGGAACTTGTTGAGGACGGCTCGGGTGGAGGGAAGGACGAGGGCTTGGTCTGGTGCCGTGCTGCGTGCGGACAGAACATGCACAAGGAATGCTTCAGGATGTGGGAGGTTACCAAGGGGCAAGGCAAGACGAACTGTCCGTACTGCAGGACACAGTGGGAGTCGGCTCCCCTTGACATGCGGAGCGTGGCATCAGCCGCAGGGAGGAAGGGGAGGAATGAAGAAGGATACGTCAACGTGGCCGGCGAGTTGGGGTTGTCTGGAGAGCGAGGTAAGTTTTATATGCCCTACCGCAAGTCCCTTTCACCCCCCGGCCTTATGCAGCACCGCAAGGGATTAAGTGGATGGGGTAAAAGGTATTAATATTTATGGACACCGCAGATTACAGTATTTACTCGCCGTGGCTCCGCCGCTCTCGCGGCATATAATATAGGGACGCCTCTCAAGCCTACGACTAGAGTCGTCAGGTGTCCTTTAAGTACACTACCCGACAGCTCACATCAACATCCAAGGCATCTCCCTGGTTCTCGTCCCAGTCCTTACTTTGATAACCCCTGCCAACCTCACAGAACCTAGGTAACAAAAAGGGGCAGTATTGTGCCATCATGAGATACCATGGGCAGCGCAGCATCCCGATGGGGTTTATGAACTTGATAGCATGTGAAGGCTTCTGCTCAATTTGACTGGCGGCCTGCTGGAGTATGGCGCGCTATCGCGGCCTTGGGCGACTCTACCTCACACTGCCACGCCCAACAAACTCCTACTAACATCCTCGCTCAAACCCAAACTCCGTCACCATCCCTCAAACTCCCTCGCACCAACATCCTCATACGCCTCCGACGTATCATGCTCCCCCCAATGTCCCGCCTTCGCCAACACCGCCAAAGCTACAATCCCAACCCCCAAGAGAACGAGGAGCGCGATGGGCAGGACTACCTTGAGGCACACCTCCTTCCTCCTTGCCTTGTCCTTCTCTTCTGGTTTTAGAGTGGGTGGACGATACATTCCGAGTCCGCTGCAAAGGGAGGATTGAAAGGAACTGGCGGTTTGAATGGGGAAAACGTCGGACAAAAGCAAAACCTGTGAAGTCGAGTCCGAGTCTTTCTTGAGCCTTTGCTGCGTGTTATTCTGTCACTGAGATTGAAAATGGGGAACTGAGCTGATATTATCGAGTGATGGGAAATAAGGGTCCGGGTGGACAAGTATGAAAAGAAACCACCAGTTATGCGGTTATTCTACAGTCTCGAGAGTAAATTTTGATAGGAATCGGTGCTTCATGGCAGGCTGGCAGTCGATTACAATCAAGTGTGTAAAGGAAGTACGCGTGTTGATGTTCGACCAGCGAATACACTTGAGAATATTGTGCAGCAGCCATTCCCAGAGACAGAACGTCCTCTGCTTCTCCAGCCCGATAGAAGGCCTGGGGACATGGGCTTAAAATATATTCAACAAGGGCGACGATAGGGTCGGCCGCCCGTCTGTGCGACAGACCGCGGTATGAATGTTTTACCTCGTACCGGCGATAAGTGAGGTTCCGTGGCCCTTGGGGACGACCCACCGCGTCACGGTGGCACACCGTGTTAATCTTGCTGTGCCACAGAACATGCATCTACTTCTACGTACAGGAAGATCGGATACGCAATACAATGCCCCTAGTCGAGATGAGGAAGTTGAAGTGTCTAGACGGAAGAGAACGCATCAAATCGTTCTATTGTCTCTATGCTGTTCAAGACGCATCGATAGGCACCATCGTCTCATATTTTGTAGATTCCATAGCCATGTGCTCCAGGGACACCGCGCTGTTGCATCCTTCGCCGTAATTTCATACCGCAACGCTATCCACTCATCTCCCGCGTATTCTTCCACTCCAATTCGCAACCTCGTTCAGTCTTCCCAAGTACCTCCTTGCCGTTACTTCCACCACCCAATCAATCTCATCCCGTCTCGTGTCCATGTTCCTCTTCAAATCCTCAGTCCCACCCCCGTTATAGACCCCGTGCTCCATGTTTGTAGACCCCACTTTCACCCTATTAGGATGAAAAACCATTGGAATCCTCTTCTTCCGATCCGCATTGATGATTCATAGCGTAGCGGTACCCGCAACGATAGTCACCGAAGGAACAATCCAACAGACACATCACCGGTATTTCCTCCACCTTCCGCGGATGCCCTTGCCTTTCGCGAGCTCGTACGTTGTGTAGCTGGCGGCCGCTTTTCAGTGTTTATGGCTTGGGACCAGACGACTCCCGGAGCAGGACCCCCGCCTGGATCTCCGTTTGTTTTGTCCAACTAAACGCCAGGACTAGAGACTCCCAAGGAGATCGGTTTGACAGGAACTGCAAGATAGATATGCACGCTGAGGTCGTCAGACAGAATGTGGACACCAAACAAAAAGAACAACGTGGAGGAAATATGATAAGAAATTCGAAGATTGGCAAGTTCTTGAGAAGTGATCTCCTGAGACATGGACACAAATCGACATACTGGGTAACATAGTCTCACAAAATGTTGGCATTTTAACATGTGGTACAGCAGAGTATCCGGAAGTCTTAACCAGTCGAAAAGACCAAGACTATCCCGGAATCCTGTTTGTGCTTGTGAATCTCCATGATTACAATAGTGCACCTAAATATACGATGTAGTTTAGTTGCCAAGTGAGATTTGAACCTTGAGAATATCGGAAGACACAGCTCTGCGTCTGGAACTCCTGTGCTCCAAGGCTTAAGCTGAAGGATTGATTAGTCTCGACTTCTCTAACTAGGCCTTGATGGAACGAGTTTCGGTCTGTCTTCCTCGCCTCCATCGTCGCTCCCTCCTCGCTCGTCTAATATTTCCCGGGCGAGCGTTATTCGCGATAGCCTCCTATATCATTTAGCCAGTTCGCGCATCGATCCTTTCAACCTTGAGTCAACGCACTGAGCAGCTACCCAACCCTGCCCCTGAAGTCCAAAACCCGCCGTTTTCCAGCCTCTTAACCCTCTCCATCGTCTCCTTGTTCGTTGCTCAGTCTCCAATGCTTCCGTTGCCGCTACCGCATCGAACCTGCCCTCCTTACTTTCGGCCTTCCGACATCCGTGCCCCCCCCCGGCGTTGGGAAAACCACGTCCACAACGATCTTGCCCGGCGTAATTCGAACACGCCTGGGGAGGAGGGCCACGAATAATTCTGGTCCACTCACATGCGAGGGCATTCCCCGTCTTAGTTCTGCCGGGCCGCTGCTAAGTGTGGTACTAGTAGTGGTTGCCGGTGGCGGAATCCCCGAGGACACCTCCATCGGTTCACAGCACATGAAAGAAAGAAAAAGAAAAAGAAAGAAACAGTCCCTCAGAGATCCGAGCTCAACGTAGGCCTTCCTATCGACGACAACGGCGTGCTCCTCATGTGGACTCGTCTCACCCGGTGACGGGTGGCAAGTGCTTACATATCGACGACCGAGTGGCAGATGCACGGAGCACCCAAACTGCCCTTCCGGGATTATCATTCCCCTCGTGTGTAGTAGGTAGGAGGTATGAATAGTAATTTCGGTGAGGTGTTTAAACTACAAAAATAAGGTTTGTGTCCTGCCAAAGTCAAACCGGGGTGTGTGTGTGTGTGGAAGACCCGAGACCGCAGACAAGCTAGCGAGAGCAGCCGCGACAAGGCATGTTGCGCTAGCACATTTGGCGAGCGAGTCAGTTCGTGACGTGCGTAGTAGTTCACGATGAAGCCATCAACTCCCGGGACTAATCCTTATGAGGTCCGATCCGGTCGTGCGCGCGATGGGATGAGAAGAGGGTAATGGTTACCTCGCTAGTTGACGACAGTTACTTCCACCGGCAAGGAATGGCTGAAGTGGAGGTAGAGACCCGACGTTTAATGAAGAATTTGGCCCTTTCAAACACGATGCAGAGAGAGAAAATACACATTATTAATTCAAATTTCGTTAGTCATTTATCCAAAACATTACGTGTATGTGCCATAATGGCCAAGCCAACTATCCTTGCTACTCTACGTATGCCTTTATAAGTATATCACTCCTTCAAAAATTGTCGGTTGATAGTTGATGTTATACATTGTAATGTAGTGGAATTTAAAACCCCCTTTCTCCAGGTATGCTTCGCTGGGTGCCTTGCACGTCAGGAAGGTAGGTCATAACCCTCATCCCATCCCGTCCAAGGCATCAGATGAAATGCGTGAAAATAAAATGAACAGTAAAAATAAAAAATAAAAATGTTGCAAAAGAAAAAAGGTTGTGGAAGCAGAAGGCACCAGACGCCATTCGTGCTGGGGTATATCCTTAATATTCCTCCGAAAAGTTCATCTTCAGGCTAATACACGTGCAATCCCCTCGTGTCGTCGCCCGGCGGCATTACCCTTGCCGAAAACACAACTCACACCTAGCCCCTTCACCTTATCACACCTAGCCTCATCAGAAACACCACGAGCAGCCCCCGCCCCAAAACACTCCAAGTTTAGGGAGGATCCTGCTATTAGATAATAGCGATATTGAATGGATCAATCAATAAAGTCTCTCGGCGACACCCTTGTCAGCATAAGCATTCCCTTGCCCACTGCCGCCGGCATCGCTCTTCGACAAGATCCCCCCAAGGAGTCACAAACTCTTCGGCGTCCTTTGGCCGGTGGAAATGCTCTCGCTCGACACGCTCACCTCCACCGTCTTGTGAATGTCATTCTTCCCCAGCATCGTTGTAGTCATGCCCCCCGAACCCCCTTGCACCCCTTGCTGCTGAAACTGGCCCTGCTGGTAAGACTGGTAATACCCATCCATCTCCAGTCCCTGCCGCAGCGTGCTGCTCATTGCGCGCCCAACCTGCGGGACACCCGAGACGCCTCTGCCGACGCGCGCGGTGTTAGTGTTACTGTTGTTGTTGCCGCCACCGTCGCCATGATTCCCCGCAACCGCGCCCATGCTATGCGGCTGACCAGGCTGTTCCACGAGCGGAATATCGCTGCTGGGGCGCATGATTCCCGTCGTGGACCCATCTTCCAGGTCCTCCTCGGAGATCTTCTTCTGTGGACGAAACCCAGACCAGTTGCTCTTGCTCGACGTGGACTGCGTGCGCGAGTGCGTTCCCTGTGTCGTGGGTCCTGACCCCAACGGATGCGAGTTGCTTCCCTGGGAATTGACCGTGTCGCGGAATTTTCTCTTGAAGGCGCGGAATATGGGGCCGAGCGTCGGGAGGGACGCGCAGATGATGAGAATGTTGCCTTCGGCCATGCCGAGGATGTCGAGGTAAGGAACGGGGTCTGCCAGTAGGAAAGAAGAAAGGGAAATTAGTAAACTACGTGCAGCCTGAAAGGCGAAGCCATGCAAAAACGAAAAGGACTTACAAGTCGGATCCGTAGCCAGGATCTCGAACACCGACCCAAAAATCGCCAGCTTATAAATCGAGACGATAAAAGCAAGCGAGCTCAGGCTCATGGCCACGCTGACCGCAATCCTGTTCCTCAACGGCATGTTCAACCGCATAATAAACGGGATTGGGTACAGCGCGAAGAATAAATCTAGGAACGCAGAGTACGCGCTGGTGAAATAGCCCAGATCCGCCAGCACGCTCGTGGACGCGCAGGAATCCGCCTTCCTAATACTCAGATCCCAGCCCGCCTCGACGGGGTCGCATTGCTTGAACCACCACACACTGGTCGCCAGGATGCACGCCTGGGAGCTGAGCGCCATGCCCCAGAATAGGATCGTGGTTTTGGTCCCGTAATCCAGAATTCGCTTCAAAATCGCAATAATGGCAAATTTCGGCAGCGAGAAGGTCCATATGAGGACGGCGCTGATGATGACGTTGTATTTCAGCGCCATGGTGAGGTCGTTGTCCGACAGGGTGGCCATGTGCCTCCCCAGCCCATAGTGCGACCCGATGGTGACGAGCACGCACGTTGCCAGCATAACCGCCATGCACCCTGTCGTAATGGCGTCGTCGAGTCCAAGCCCACCCCACGTCTGGTGCCCGACCCCGTAGTGAATGCGGCAGATTAAGCGGAGGATGACAACGACTATATGATGGGATTGGGATATCAGCATGAGATTGTGATGGAGTACTACGATATGGATGATTTGGGGGGGGGGGGGTCATCCGGTGTTCGAGCCGAGGGGCATGTGTGCATGCTTTGAACTGGAGGGATTCTACGAGGAGAACAAATTTCCTGAACGCGAATCACGGTCCAATCTTGGTGAAATAGCAAACGTACCCGTCGAGACAGCAAACATGGCCCAGCAGGCCCTATCGGCCATGGTGCCGTAGTCATCCGCCTCCCACAAAGCCATCTTCGCGCGTTGTCGTTGATGATGTTGTCGTCCTTTTCGGTGGTGGCTCTCAAACGTAGTGCAGGTGGAATTTCATATGGTCCCTCGCGGACTTTCGGAGCGAGAGAA
Source organism: Zalerion maritima (assembly GCA_022664585.2). Classification (NCBI taxonomy): domain Eukaryota; kingdom Fungi; phylum Ascomycota; class Sordariomycetes; order Lulworthiales; family Lulworthiaceae; genus Zalerion; species Zalerion maritima. The sequence continues at coordinate 45,156 of JAKWBI020000164.1, read as the reverse complement.
GATACCGTCGTGAATTTGGCTTTCGGCTGCTGAATAGGTGGCTTCTAGGGGAAAGGCGACGACAGGAAGACGGTGTAAAGCTTTTGACATAAGGATGTAGCCACAGTTGGGTCGGAGGTGTTTGGGGGCGTGGGAGATTCGTTTATTCTGGGCTATCCGGACAAAGCGAGATGTGGTGAGAGAGACAACCGAAATACAACGAGTGGCGGCTCGAACGAGGCGAAGAAGAAACAGAGGTGCAGCTCAGCGATATGTATGTCTGTAATGATGGGGCTTGGAAGTCGGAGTCCAAGTTGACTGAAAAAACCCCCCAAAAAAGGAAAAATAAAAAAAGAAAGACCGAGCCACACAATTTGAGGGACGATAAGTCTTCTCACCCTTCCAGAAGAACGAACGAGCGAGGGAAGCGAGAAAGCAAGTCGACTACACCCCCGGACAGTAATGATAATACCAATGACCACAAAGCGACGCAGGCGGCAGCCAGGAGGGGAGGGGAGTTAAAATTTAGGTACCTGCCGAAGAGTGGTGGTTGTATGCAAGGATAAGGGCAGGCAATTGGCGAGTAACGACAGCAGGAGGGACAGCGTTGCAACAAATGTGGGAATGAGGTTCGTGATAAATAGATGAAAATGGATACAAGACCCAAGGTGTTTATTATCCCTTCTTTCCTGGGCAACTTCTACCGCCTGGCGCTCGTGGATTCTCCTTGCTATGACGCTGCTTCGATCTTGCTCGCTCGTGAGCCGGGCTTGCCTGGGAAGGAAACGAGCAGGAAAAGATTTCAGCGTGCAAGAGACTAATTATTACGGTCAGGTAGCGTGTTTTCGACAACGCCGGATTGTTGCGCCGTCGCTGCGGATAGAAAAGCCCGTTGCTTGGAAAGGATTGCCTGTGGTGTAACTGTCCTGTACATAGTAGTACAGGAAAAAGCCCCTAGCTCGTGGCGTGTTCCTCCAATGACACTAATCCCTCCCTTTATAGCGCTAGCCCCGGTCCATAACGTCCCGCGGCGACGGCCGAAAGCCACCGGCAGCCCCTATCCACCTTCCCCAGCCCCCCTGTCACCCAATCGCCGGCCCGCAGCGTCCCTCCTCAACCCTCCAGTGGTCCCTATCGGGTTCCGTCCTCATTGTTAGCGTGATGGCAAAAGAAACGGCACACAGTCGGGGGAAAGCAGGTGCATGGTGGCGGACTGCTTTGGCGGACTGCTTTGGCGTGCAGAGGTGGCTACTTTAGTTCTCTAGTGGCTTGCAAGCCCAAGAGCAAAAGCATAAAATGGGTCAGCGCCAAGATAACATAAGCGGGGTGAACCTTGCGGGTTTTTTTTCTGGTCGAAAACCCCACGCCAGGAGGGGAACACTACCTTAGCAACCTGAGCACAAGATTCCCGGACGTTTTCCAGTCCTTGGGACACTATACGTAGTTGCGCACTAGCAAGGCACCTCGCTTTTATAGGCGCTGTTGGTGAAGAAATTATTAGTGAGTGACACAGGGACTGTGCCACTTGCCCTAACCGGGACGCAAACGTGTCTCGCTTAATTTGTCCGCTACTTGCTTGGGCCGCCAAGGGCCACCCCCAGCACATGGCATGACTAGTGAACGTGCTAACATTGTGCATTTCACATTGTTATTATTATGGGGTGCATATTCTGGCACAGGTGGGGGGACCAGAGATGAAAAAGATGGAGCACGAAGGGATGGATAACAAGAGGGGGGAATAGGATATCCGCAAAGGGCGTAACTCGAAGGGATGAAGAAGAGAAGTGCCGGCCGGACACACTGGGTTGATACATACCTTCTAGTCTTCTCTGCCACTATTGATCTTCTGTGTTTCCCAACTTTCTTTTCCCGTGGTTTGCATAGCAATTCCATGCCGTAACATAAATTCGCAGTTTCTTGCAGCCGCCAGGCACCTTCCCTAAGTTCTTGCACTAGTCATCAGCCAGAGTCGAAGACAGCAGAAAAGGAACGCTCTCCTCTCTTCGCATCTGGTTATTTATTCCATCGGCTGCGAGCACATGCACCGTTGCACAACTCTTCTCTTCCCGGCAACTGCACAGGAAGAAATCCTCTAGAAGTATACCCTTTCAGACATCAGACAATAGTAGAGAGAAACAGTACTCGGGACCATCCGCTCATAACCCGTTTATACATCTCCTGCACCATCGAAGCGACAAAACCTTATTCTTCTCTCCCCTCACCTAATCCTTGAACAGCTTTGCTTTGCATTGCTCTCCTCGTCTCGTCTCCTATCACGTACATTACATCCCGACAGGACACGACATATCACAGCCATTATCACATTTTTTCGTCTCGGGGTTTCTCCCAATAGGCAGAAAAATAAAACGAAAAAGAAAAGAAAAGGAAGGCTCGCATCCCGCAACCCCATCCCGCTTCCCCGGCACTAGTCGCTAGCATTGATCCATATTCTCTTGCGTGGAAAGACTTTGAGTAAACAAGCAAGGGTATATCCATCCGCTGCGACAGCTATAGCCATCATCATGTCTTACCCATCCCCGGACGCCATCATCTCGAGCCTCTCTGGCCTCTCATCCGCCTCCTTCCTGAGCGAGGCCGACCGTATCCGCGTCAGGGATGCCCTCTTCGAGACCCTCCGCAAGGTCCAGTCCCCCTGGGACCTGGCCTGGGAGCAGAACTGGGTAAACCCCGCCACCAACGCCGCCATCAAAACCCTCATCGACGCGGGCGTCTTCACCAAGTGGAACGAGACCAACCCGGACTCGACCAAGACGTGCGCCCAGCTCGCCGAGATGACGGGCGCGGAGGAGGAGCTCGTCCGGCGCATGGTGCGACAGGTGGCGGCGCAGAAGCAGCTCGTGGAGGTTGGTCCCGACACCTACTCCCAGACCCCCTGGAGCAGGGCTGTCGGCACCGTGAAGCCTTTCCCGGGCATGTACGGCGGGTTCTACCACGAGCTCAACAGCCCCATGTTCCGCACCCTGCCCTTCTACCTGGGCAAGACCGGGTTCAAGAACCCCACCAACGTCAACGACTGCAACTTCCAGTTCTGGCACGACGACCCCAACGCCAACATGTTCCAGTACGTCGGCACCAACCCCAAGCTGACCGGCCACTTCAACGACGCCATGGAGTGCCACTCGCGGTACAACCTCACCCCCTGGCCCGAGGTCTACCCTACCGACACCGTCATCGCCGCCGCGAAGGAAAAGGCCGGGAAACCCCTCGTGGTCGACGTCGGCGGCGGCAAGGGACACGACCTGGAGAAATTCCTCGCCTCCCACCCCGACTCCGTTCCCGAGGGAAGCCTCATCCTTCAGGACCTTCCGGACATCCTCAGGGACGTGAAACCGGAAACCAGCGCCATCTCGGTGCAGCCCCACGACTTCTTCACCCCGCAGCCCGACTCGGTGAAGGGCGCCCGCGTGTACTTCATGCACAACGTCCTGCACGACTGGCCCAACCCCAAGGCGCTCGAGATCCTGAAGCACATCGCCGACGCCATGGAGAAGGGATACTCTCGTCTCCTCATCCACGAGAGCTTGGTCAGCAGCGAGAAGCCGCTCCTCAGGGTTACTTCCTCCGACATCACCATGATGGCGTGCCTGGCTGCGGCAGAGAGGTCGGAGGACGAGTGGCACAGGCTCATCAAGGATGCCGGCATGAAGGTGGTCAAGATCTGGAGACCGGTTCAGTCCGTCGAGAGTGTCATTGAAGTCGAGCTTGCATAGTTGTGTCATCAAGCGTACTATGCATCCATACCGATGGTATGTTGTAGTAGCAATAAACAAACTGCAGGGACTATGCAGCGTAGTGTAGTGTATGCGTAGATGCTCAATCAAATGCAAGAAGAAACGCCTGGGCGTTCAGAAAGTGACGCTGTAGCATCGTGCCCCTTGTTGCCCAATCGCAGTCGCACCGCATGTCAGCAGGCGCCAGCCCCTCATCAATTCCCACGCGAGCACCCGGAAGAACCCCCAATCTCGAATTCTTTCAACCAACTTATGTAGTATGATCCCACGTGCGTCCCAGACAGTGGAGAAGGTTCTTACTTTCCCCTGAATATCGTTGCATCGGTTTATTTTAATCTCTCCCCGGTGTCTTTCCACCGCTGCTCCAAGAGAAAGTTTCGAGGCTGCAGCCGGTAAAGACCACGTATCGTTAAGGAAAGAAATCCTTGGGAATCCTTCGCAAATCTGAGAAACATGTTCCCGGTATTACCAATCCGATGCTCATCAATCGGAAACACTGCGGAATTCTGGATGCGCAGTCCTCGATTCTTCCCCGGCTGTTTCACCGACGAACAGATATCTCACCACTGCAAAAACCGGAGAACCTTTGGTAGCTATTTCTCCCCTATCCCTGGAATGGCATGATATGATAATTTGTCCTTCCTATTCGAGCGAAGAACAATGGACAGGATGAGAGGAAAATCCACCGGGGCAGATGGGAAAGGGGAAAAGAACAGCAGCTGCTAGCTATCGTGGATAATGCATGATGCAAAGCCGGCCAAGGTTTGCCATGTAAGTGATCCAATGGAAGGACTCCCCAACGGTTTGCGTGGTTCGCACTCCGCCACCACAGTTGCAGGTTTAATTTAGTGCGTTGGTGAGTGATGATTGTAGATGTTGACGACGACGAATGTTGCTGGGTAATACAATTTCGAAATAGAAGGCATCTTTTGTGGCGAGAGGATACTCAATCACCACCAATTGCATTCTCCAGCGAGCAGCGCCGCAAGGCTAGAGTGTGATGAATTGTTCATGCACAGCATGTTCAAAGTCCATCAAGCAGTCATAGGCAGTACAAACCATCGAACGTTAAAAAACATTGGCAAAAATAAATTCCCACCCGGGGAGTCGAACCCCGCTCGTGGCGGCACCCGAAGGTGTGATTGCTCACATGATGAGAGCGCCAAATGCTAACCGATACACCAGATGGGATTAGTTTACCTGTTGTTGGCAGACGTCAACGCTTAGCTCATGTAGCAGCGTGTTTTTCCTTGCTTCAGGGCACAAATATGACACACACGTACAGCCCAAGATATTGCGTATATTTGATGATTTACCATAGGATATTGTTACAGCCATTCCTCCTCGGGCAAAAGTAACTAATTTCTAATTTCTCTTGGTTTTTAATATGTTGACGAGTATATTTATTGCTTCAACTCGCACGATCACTCAGGCAGACGCCGAATCAAATTAATAGCAATCGTCCAATTGCTTCAACATCACTTGGAGAGAAAAGAGAAAGACTGTTCCTCTCCACATTACCATACCCATACTCTCCTATCCATACTTGGACAACAGGGCTTGGTACTCACTCTCTAATTATCTTATCCTGCGTATCGTTGTTCAGAACGAAGAATATATACCTCCTAGCCTTGCCTTGATACTGAGGGAATAGAAGTTGGATTTTGCGGGAAAGCATTGTATTTAAGAACACATTATGAATAATTTCATCCTCGTTTAATAACTGATTTCATACCACAGAAACAACTAACTACATCTCGATCGTGCAACACTATCAAAGGAACACACGCCATCCAGCATTTGCAAGCATATCTACGGGCCTTCTCTATATCATCAGTCCTTCAATCGTGAACCCTAATAGCACCCCGCTTCCGTTGACCACCCCTTCGCCCCGCTCCCCGTAACATGTCCATAAAAGATCCCGCGAGCTTCAACCCCTCTAGCACCTCCAGCGGCCAATCCTAGTAGTGCCGCTCAATCCCTTCCCTCTTCTCTATTGGCACGCCATTCAGTATCTCGTGCATCTTTTCCAAACCGCCCCCCGCGACCTCCCCAATCTCAAGCATCTCCTTCGGCGTTGGCGGGGAGTCGAGATCAACCTCTTCAGGTCATTCGAAGTAGAACCCACTCAACATCCCACCAGGCAGGCTCCCTATGCCCTTCTGACTTCGATCGCTCGGGGCCTCGATGAAGAAAGACCAGTGGCACGGATTTGCTTTGCCAGGAAAGTCGCCTCGTGCGCGGTGGTAAAGTGGCGAGGTAGAGGAGATGGTGTGATCCTGTTGTTGCTGCCATGGGTGCAAACTAGTAGGAGGGCGCTTCGGGCATTTGGCTCAAATGGAAGTAATTTCTCTACAGGTATCGAGGGCTGTGTGGAAATCATGGATCGACGGGAGAGAAATATGTTTCATGATGTGCCGTACGAGAGACCACGGTCGCTGGGCTTTCTCCGCTTCCTTGTAAATAATGGTTTTGGCGACTCAGAAGAGAAGTTGAAGATATGCAATAAGTCGAATGTAGAACAACCCTTCCAACTCCCTCGGTGCTCCATGTCGACTTTGACAGTGGCGAGATGACGAACACTTGAGCAAGGCTCCCGGATTTGGTTTTCCAATCAATGTCTTGGTGTCGCGTAATTCTATAGCAGCAGTATGCTTTTTGGCTGGTCCCCGGTTTCTAATCTTGAGTCTATTTAGTGTGTAAATGTCGCCCTCGGTTCAGTGTTGCCTGGTCAAGTCGCCGTGGAGATGGGAAGATCCCGCTTCGTTCAGGCAGTGCTGAGAAAAGTGCTTTGATAACGCCTTACTATTGTACTATCACACCTTTCACCTGCTCCAATCTGCGAAGATTTCCACCGCCTGCCCACTCGAACATGAGGTAGTGGTGTACTTGTCACTCGATAGGACAGAGGGGAAGAAAGCTGTATTCGAGATACGTGTCTGGAAGCTTTTATAATATCAACGTCGTGCATTATCTGTTTCGAGGGATTCTTTAGCTGCCAATAGTGTTTCAATGAAGGACCTGGATGTTTTCGAACATGAATGTCGAATTTACCGGTATAAAATGTAGATTAAGGTTCCCTTGTCAACTTGAATCGGCCGATGCTCTCGACCTGCAAGTTCTTTTCGGTGGTTTGGGCGCCTCTCTTCAACTTATACATCTTGTGCTCGTAAATCGTGGTAATTATCATCGATAGCTGAATGTTTAAAACTCACATTGGATCATTTTGGACTGAGTTAGGAAGCGACGAGCCTTTGGAGGACTGATCTTGTATCCTGAACTTACCCAATCTATGTGCCCCCGGGGCTACCATGTTGAGATGTTGCTTTTCCTTCTCATTCGATTCTAGCTGAGGTTTTCAAGATCAAGATTCAACCTAATCACTGTGAGTTGAACGACACCAAGGTAAGTTTCCTAGAATAATACCTCAGCTCTTGTCATCTTTGCTGATTGTTGCGCTATTCAGACAGTTCGTGGTAGTGCAGAAGATTAAGTTTGAGGGCCTTAAGCACTACCAAGCCAGGTTCGAATACACCCATCATCTCATTGAGCAATAGGCCCAGGGTTCTAGGGTTGTTGTAGAAAAGTTCGAGCTGGATCATCAGCATATGGCATTCGGATACGAAGACCTCCATACACCAGACCCTCGACTTAGGTTCGGCAGATAACCGCACTAGAGGGACCGGCCGCCCCAGAGGTGTAAGTTAGTACGGGCAGCTTGGGACGGCACTTGAGCTATGTAGGAATGCTAGCTAGCCATGCTAGGAGAAGTGAGGTCTAGGGCCGTCAGCAGAGGGATCGCTTATATCGTCTAGGGTGAGGATATGTTGGTAGCAACATGCAATAGGTACTAGAATAATGCCCGGTTATTTTTCTATCCAACATAGACCGTGGTTTAATTTGATGGAAAATAATCGAGAGGTATCGGTTTCTGAGAGAGAAAGGCATTAGCAGCCACAGGTTTTAGTAAATCAAGCTTATACTAACGTAACTAGTATGATAGTAGATTAACCGGTTCATAAGGGGTAATATGTTATAGGACCGGGTCTCGTTTTCACTAATTCCAATGGTACGGGGAATCACGCGGTACCGTCAGCTTCAACGGGTTGGTCCGAAACTTGGGCCGAAAGACCATATGAAGCCTTTGCACCCTTCGAGACGGCAAGTTTTTGCAAAGTGGTGCCATTTCCGCCACGGGAAACACGCGACGTCCCGTTATTCTGCCTCTCCACACCTCGGTCAGGTCATGCCGCCTAGCCAATCCTGGGCTACCATTGAGCTCAGTTCACCTCAGTCCGTATACGACATCTCTCGGCACTATCTAGCTCAGCACCCCGTGGTGGCGTGCTTTTCACGAGACAAAGATGCTTTTGAGATGATCAATAGTCCACGTTTCCCATGTGTCCCGATGACGCGGTTAGTCGCGAGAAGACGCGTTGTTAAGAATTGAGGCCGCGTTCAGATCTATGTGTATATATAGATCGTCTGTATAAAAGAGCTGCAAATATTTTGAAGAAGCACCACTCCCATCCTCTCGTCCTCTGATTGATTCTCCCAACCACTGTATATTAGCATCGTGCATGCTTCCGCCTACTGGCATTGCCCCACCGAACAATAAAAACCCTGACACATCCATTGTCATCATGGACTCTCCAGAATCTAACCCCGTTCCTTCCAACATCCACCTCGTCGAGGAATATCTCTCAAAGACCACCTGGAAAGGGGCCGAAAACGCCAACTCGACGTATTCCCACCAGGGCCTAATGCAGCACGTCTCTGGCTCCATTATTTCTTCCTACTGGCTTAACCACATTTACTCGGCAGAAATACGCCAATACGTCGCCGAAAACCGTTTCCACATCCACGACCTCGGCTTCCTCAGCGCCTATTGCTCGGGCTGGAGCATTGCCGACCTCCTCCTCCAGGGCTTCGGCGGCGTTCCCAACAAGATCCAATGCCGCCCGCCGAATCATTTGAACACCGCTTTGAACCAAGCTGTCAACTTTCTCTTCACCCTCCAGGGGGAACTTGCTGGTGCGCAGGCGTTGTCGAATTTGGATACGTATCTTGCCCCCTTCATCCGCGCCGACGGGCTGGGCTATAAAGAAGTCTTCAAATACGTCCAGTCGTTTGTCTACTCGCTCAACGTTCCCACCCGCTCCGGATTTCAAGTCCCTTTCACAAACATCTCGCTCGACCTCGTCTGCCCCAAGTCTCTCGAATCCCAACCGGTGATCCTCGGAGGCGAGTACCATGTATCGTGGACCTATGGTGATTTCCAACCCGAAATAGACACCTTCAACCGCGCCTTCACAGCTGTCATGGTCCAGGGGGATGGCAACGGAAACATCTTTTCCTTTCCCATCCCCACCTACAACCTAACCCCGGACTTCGACTGGGAATCCCCCCGCTATGATTCCATCTGGGAAATGACTGCCAAATACGGCGTCCCGTATTTTGCCAACTTCATCAACAGCGACCTCAACCCGGAGGACTTCCGTAGCATGTGCTGCCGTCTCCGTCTGGACGTCCGGAAGCTCCATTCCAGGGCAGGCGGCCTCTTCGGCGCTGCCCCTCTCACCGGTTCCTTGGGGGTGGTCACCCTGAACCTTCCCAACCTCGCTCTCCGGTGCGACGGCACCAAAGAAGGGTTCCTCTCCGCCGTAGATGACGCACTCCGCGTGGCAAAGGAGTCTCTAGAACAGAAGCGGAAGGTGGTTGACGGCCACTCCGAGCTGTACCCATACGCCTCGCACTACCTCTCCGCCGTGAAACGCCGCACCGGGTCGCACTGGACGAACCACTTCAGCACCATCGGAGTTATCGGCATGCACGAAGCTCTCTCCATCCTCCTCGACAGCCCTTCTCCGTCCGACCCTGCAGGAGTCCGGGGCGGCGGAGGCGGAGGAGGCATAGTCCGGAACCGCTCCTTCGCGCTCGCCGTCCTCGAGTTCATCAAGACCAAGCTCCAATCCATCCAGGCGAGCACCGGGCACCTGTACAACCTCGAGGCCACGCCCGCGGAGAGCACGTGCTACAAGCTCGCGCGGCGGGACCGGGCGCTATTCCCCTCCCGCGCGTCCGCGGGCGGCACCACCCCCGGGTTCTACACCAACTCGACGCTGCTGCCGGTGGGCGCGACGGAGGACCTGTTCCAGGCGCTCGACCACCAGGAGGAGCTCCAGCGCGCCTACACCGGCGGCACCGTGTTCCACGCCTTCCTCGGCGAGAGGCTGCCCGGCGGCGGGGCCCAGGCGCGCGACCTGCTGCGGAGCATCGCGTCGCGGTACCGCGTCCCCTACGTGTCCCTCACCCCGACCTTCTCCGTCTGCCCGGCGCACGGGTACCAGAGCGGGGAGACGCCCTCGTGCCCCAGGTGCCGCGGGGAGTGCCTGGTGTACTCCCGGATAGTGGGGTACTACCGCCCGACGCGGGACTGGAACGTGGGGAAGAAGGAGGAGTTTGGGATGAGGAAGTACTACGACCTGGGCGGCCCGGCGCAAGGAGCGCGGAGGGGAGACGGCGACGCCGTGGGCCGGGGCTCGGGCTCGCCTGCGGACGACGTCGTCGAGACGAGGGAGATTGATTTGCCGGTGGCGGGGTTCGTGAGGCAGACCTTTAGCGATTATCCGGGAAAGATCCAGGCCAGCATCATGTTTACTTCGAGATGCAACCTGGCGTGTCCGTGGTGCCACAACGGGCCGGTGGTGAGGGGAAGCAGCGCGGATGCGGTTACGGCGGCGGATGTGCTGAGGGAGGTGCTGGCGTCGAGTCATAAAAGCTTGGTGGTTTCTGGCGGGGAGCCGACGATTCACAAGGGGCTGATTCCGTTTTTGCGTCTTCTCAAGAGGAGTGGGGTTGATGTCAAACTAGATACTAACGGCACTAATCCGAGCGTGCTTCGTCACATTCTGGAGGAGGGTCTGGTTGATTTTGTGGCGATGGATATCAAGTGTGCGCTGTCGAGGTATAAGCAGGTTGCTGGGAGGAGGGTAGACGAGGAGACGTTGGAAGAGAGCATCCAGTTGATCAAGAAGGCTGAAGACGGGAAGGTTGGAGAGGCCGGTACTCGGGTGAGACACGAGTTCCGCACGACTGTTGTGCCGGGACTGGTGGATATGGAGGATCTGCTCGAAGCGAAGAATCTGGCCGACGGAAAGTTGACGCTGCAGAGGTTCAGGAGGGGGGAGACGAACTTGGCCCGGAGGTTTAGGAGTGGCGCAAAGGAGCATACGGATGAGGAGTGGGCGGACATACAGAAGAGTCTGGCTAGGTAGGCAGGGCGCGGGAAGGCGAGCAAGATGAACTATATCCCGGAACAATTGGAACCTGTAAATATGGTCGAGCTGAATACTTATGATACATTTAAACCACGCTTGCGCGAGACCAAGGAAAGAAAACACATCAACTAGCTCAACGGCCAAGAACCCAAGCTTAGCCAAGGATAACCCGCTTTTGTCATAACAGAAGGCAAATAAACTCAAGTCTACCAGCTCCCTTGATGATCACATGAGAAGTAATCTTTCACTTATTGGGGTGGAAGCAGTAATTAGGGAGTTGACAGGTAGATAATGAGTAGTTGGTAATAGTACGGAGACTGGCCGCCGCACATTGATTGATGTCGCGCAGCAACATGTTAAACATGATATAGTATTTGTAATGCAGGGCGAGAGGGTTTGATCTAAAAATAAACTGAAGTTGGGGGTGTTATAAGGGCAAGGAAACAAACCAACTCGGAGGTGTCAGGCTCCAACTTTTTGTTCTTAAAACCCATCCCTTTTTGACATGATTAAAGCCTTGTCCTGGCAGGATTGCCTGGGCAGACATTATTTATTTGATCAAAACTTCAAGAACCCTAGCTCTAGTACTCTTGTGCCATGTTTCATGCATTGAATCTTCACTCCGAAAGATGAGATGCCCCTTTGAAATGCATGAGGTCTACCCAGGACAGACCAGCCCGGCCTAGTCTCTCAAAACAACGCCTACACCATTTCATCCATCGCTGGTGTTGAGCTCATTCATCGCGCTTTACTATTTAATTCCAGCAAAAATTACGAAACAATAGCTTCAGTCCACGTCTCACCTGTTTTACCGTTATTTCCAAATGCTGCTTTAGGAAAAACGTCGCATGTCTTATCCATATATATTAATACATACCTTCTTAACCTTACGGCTACAGCATCTGTTTCTCCTTTCGCCCCGCGCCACCACCCCCCGCCATCGCAGCTCCATCCGTGCCATAGTCCTCCCATCCTCTCACAACATAACTCTACACTCTTCCAGGCCAGCCATAGATGCTATAAACTCAAGAACGAAGTGTCCTACTGGCGCAAGGAATATAGTCCTTGACATTGAAAGCAAAATCATGCTTGGTAGGTGCTTTGGCATCCTGGTCATAAGCGTTGATGTTGCTGCCGAGAACACGCTAAAAAACCTAGAGGTGAATGGCTGTCCTGGAAATAAAGAAGATTCTTGTACTTTTTCATTGCCGGGCCTCGAAACACTATCCATTGCCCCTTCCTCATATTTGCTCTCATTGGACTCAGAGCCACCGTCTCCCAACCCGAAAGCAAGCTAGAGGGAACCTGGTTTCCCATCCAACATCGCAGGAACCAGAAGTCTAATCCTTATTGCTGCTCCCGGGCTTCGTGCAATAGTCAGTAGACAATGAAGATGCACGCGTGCGGCCCGGTTGCGGCGGAAATGTTGGATAACCTGCCTGGGGGCGACCGACGGTAGACATACCCTCTCGCTCCTCACACACGCCTTAATAAACGGGCATGTTTTTCAGGGTGTACCACCAACCCATTCCGCAAAGGCCCTTTATTCCACCCTGCCGAAGCAATGGTCCATTCCCATTCCATGTGCCCTGTCTCACAAAAGTCAAGAAATACAAACACCGGCAGCTACAGCTACAGCCACGTCGGCACGCTCCGCTGGTATCATTTGTCTAGTGTTGGTATATTCGGGTTCCCATTAAAACCCCCTCATCATCGAAAAAAAGAATCTTAACACAGAAAATACTGAAATGCTATACCCCAGGTTATGGTAAAATAAATGTCTGTGAATCATTTCCCTCCTCAGTGGTGATGTTCACCCAGAACATGTAACAATAGGAATCCAGCTAGCTTTATGTAAACAGCAAGAGGGAGAAAAGCGAGATACCAGTACATGTAGAGCTCGGTCCATGCTTGCCTTACAGTGCAAATTACGCCTCCATAACGCCGCGGGGGAATATGATGGGCTAGGGGAGGTGTATCAAAAGCCGTGAGCGCATTAATATGCAGGGTTAGGATGCGAAATGGTAGTGCTGTGCTCTTCCGACTTGGAAGTAAGGGTGGGCTACCCATAACGTAAAAGATTGCGACCTATCAGACGCCCGTAACAAGCAATTTGATGCTGGGAGGGTCCCTGGGTCCCTCGGAGATAGAACCCATATGAGGGCCGCGCCCTCCGCTTGATATGGTCTAAAGTACATCGGGCGGGTATGTAATTATTGCTCAAACTCGAGGGACGAGAAGTGGTGTTGTGGGCTCAACACCGAGGTCTCATCGTGATTGAGGGTACGCAAGTGCAAAGGAGAATATGGTGGTTGCGGCCGACGAGCGCGGTTGATTGTCCGTAGTCCTGGGGATATTGAATTATTCCCTCTCGCCATCTAGAGAGTACACACAAGACTGTCAGTTTGACACCCCCAAACACCGTGTGCTTGCGTGTAGGGAGAATGGTGAAGGGGAAAAAAAGAAGGTGGGCCCCCCTCCCTCCGCTAGTGATGGTGTGCTCTTGTCTCGTCAAGCAAAAATACCTTCGCTGGCACCCGGAGTAGGGGGCATGTAGCCGCCCACGGGTCTCTGCGGTCTTCCACCCCGTTCAACCAGATTCAACGTGGCAGGGACTCGCTTACTGTACTGCCCGTCCTTTGCCGGCGGGGGAGGGGCGCCTTCTGGCCTCCTTTGGTGCTGGGGAGGCGAGGATGTATTAGACGAGGTGGTAGTCGACGTACCGGCAGCCTTTAGGCGCTCTTCCATTTCACGGAGACGCTGCTCGAGCGACTGGAGCTCGTTCGTCTGCATGGAGATTGTTTGCTTCCTGTTTGTTATGAAAGAGACGGCATTATTAGCGTTTGGTTCCTTGATGATCTTGGGGTTTCCTATAATAAGAGTGGCGATCCTGTCGGTCGTGGTGGTCCTTATTGCTGGTCCAAAAGTACCCCCGACCATCAATTCTCGAACGGGGCAGGGCTGGATGTGATGTGCTGCTAGTGCAATTTCGAGGGAGTGGACAAAAAGCGGCGCGAGTAATGCGCTCCGAGCGATGATGATCATCGACATCGTCGGAACTCATTCGGCCTAGGCAACTAGGGTTGCCATTTCCTGTCACCATTGCCGCCAATCAATGATTCCTTATGACGGAGCTAATTGCCCATTGGCTCTTGGTGTCTGGAAATAGTCGCAGAGACGGTGGGCGTTATTTCGCGGGGGGAGATTGCGGGTGGAGAGCACCATTATTCTTGGCGGGGTAGCTCCTCGGCCTTGAACGTCCCCCTATTTCCTTCCTGCCATTCACAACCAAGCTGACACACCACCCAACCACCCCCAAGGTCGGCGCCGGAATGCTCTCGAAGTGTCTTTTATGCAGGGCTGGCATGAAGATACTCCCGTCGTAGGCAATCGGTCGGGAGGTGGTCGGTCGGACACCAGAACGAACCAGGAACACAACAGAGCAGGAATGCACTTGGAGGAGATTGATAAAAATGGGAAAGGGACAAACCTCTTGTCGACCTTCTTGTCGAGCTCTGCCACACCCTCGTCAATCTTGAAGATGTCCATCAGTTCGGCCGAGAAAGATCTAGCCAGAGTGCTGTTGTTTTGAAGAAATGGTTCCCGTTAGCGCCGTAAACGTGATAATTGAATTTAGTCGCAGGCGGAGTGGCTGCTAATGTTGAGGAATGATGGGGGTAGGTCTCAGGGAAGAACATACGACTGGGGGCGACGTCCGTTGGGCTTCCACTCGCGGTCGAGCTCCTCGTCGGTGACCTGCTGCGGCTTGTTGGACATGATGGAGGTTCTGTGGTGTTTTCTAGAGTCGGTGTCGGTGAGTATTTGCTTGAGTCGCAAATGCTTGACTGTTTGCCTTCGAAGGAGGGATGGAGGTGTACAGAGTCAAAGAATGCGGTAAGAGCGATATGCAGATGAGGAAAGAAAACAAGTAAATGTCAACGTAGTAATATATATAGAGACAGTATTTACGACAGTGAAGTATCGCAAAACCTTGTTCTCGGCGACAGATGAATGTCAGTGGCTAGTATTCTGATGTAGGGGAGTCGGTTGGCAAGTTGGCGGTGGGAAAACAGGTTTGGGGAAGGGCTCTTGGTATTTAAAGACAAGGGAGAGAAAAGGGAGAAATTGGTTGCACCTGGATGGGACTGGGGGGCTATCGCCAGGAGGGGAAAATGCCAAATGAGAGGAATTTATGCACTGCTTATGCACCTCAACAAGCAGCGAGTCCCCATCTCGTCCCATGCACCTCCCAAGCGGCCCACATCTTCCTTCCCCAAGAGAACATACTGGGTAGATACTTCGTTGGGTAACGATGAAGAAGAAAAAACTTGCAGGCATTTCAAAAGAAAGGAAGGCACCACTGTGCACGTACTACGGATAACGTACCATTACACAGCGAGCGAAGAGGAGACAGGGACGGGCAGCCGTCTGCAGTGGTGGCTCCAGTGGACCACATATAATACAGTCAAGAACAAACTCGAGTTTCTGTGGACGGCCTCTGGCGAACCTTCTCCATTCGGCTACCCTTTCTAGAGGCGGTTTCCCTCTCTACCGGGTCCAATGGCCCTCGTACCTGCAGATGCAAGCAATACAAAATTACTCGAGTGCTTCCTAACAGCGCGGGTATTCCATGGGAAGGCACAACCTTTAGTAGGGAGATGGAGATCGCAATCCGCAAATACCACCACTATCACTAAGACCCGGACTCTTGTTTGTCTCGTGCCTTCCACCGCTAAATTTATAGCACAGACTGGTGGAGGTACGTATCCATACGTACTACAATGACCTTTGGACAAAATCCAACATGCAGATTTTATCCAGATGGATTGATCCTGTGATGCTGGTGACAACCTCGTGCCGAATGGGTTCCGTCATCGTGAACCGCAGGCCGTGCTCAAACCTCTCCCAACCCCAAATCCAGTACGACGATCTCCAGATGGGTGTGCTGAATGATGGAGACAGAAGTTCCTGTCGAGAATGACGCCTGGATAACTTCTGGGCCGGGCTGGTAGGCATATATGAAACAAACCCAGCTTTTGGCCCTTTTGGCTGAAATGGTGGAAAGCGGGTGACTAGGCATAAAAGTAAGGAAGTCCCCCGTTGCCTTGGCAGATCACCGATGCCATTATCTATCCTTGCTTAAAAGGGGGATCCTTCTGTAACCCGTATTTTTATATGAGATTGTATACAATAATGCATCTTGTTTCTATTTCGATGAACGGACTGAAAATATCAATTTGAACCCAGCCCAACCGAAATGGTCGAACCCGACAGATATTTCCAACGCATAACAGATAATTCCCCACACCGTTTCCCGACCCCCCCATTCGATGCAACTTGTACGGTATTATGCGAATCATCTCCATGCATAATAGTAAGGATGAAGGTGTGGGGTATGGCAGCACAGGGCCAGGAATACAAAAATGAAGCACGTCCCGACATCCCAACTGGTCACAAGCCATTTTGTGGGAAGACACTGATTCAAGGCCTGCCTCGTCAGGCTTTCTACTATTATTTATATCTGAATAATCATGCTGGAGACATGCATTCTTCTTCAGCATGCTTACCGTAAACCCGTAGATTCAAAATACGGTCCTTGCACTTTGTCAAAGCAGTCTCAGGTCCATGTATAAGCGTCTAAACCAGAACTCAAATCGACTAATGTTCATGGCTCCAATGCACTTCCCTTCTGGCGTCCTGAGGGCAGCAGACATTCCATCAGCCGAAGGATAGGCCTGTGTGGGCACATGGCTCTTCGTTCATCGTGCGCTCCGGTGCGCAGGAGCAGGGAGGGTGGGAGAATGATCGCATTGGCAGGCAGGCAGTAATACCGTCTGGAGACCATTCCATGCAATACTCTGTCCGCTATTGCAGGACTAACTGCCCGTGCATTGCTCTACCGCATTTGATTCATACATACATGCATTCTTTAAAATCCAGATGTCCAGATCCGCCCCACCATTACTCAGTGAGCCGGATGACCGGCCATGTGGGGGATTTATGATACTCGGCACCTGTCTCGTGGGTACCGCAGGGCCTCTCCTGGGTGCGGGAGCCAGGCTTATGGCCATGAATGACGCCTGATACACTGTACGTACTTACTGAAAAGATAAAGCGGAATGCTAAATGATGAAAAGATTATGCGGCAGAGCGAGGAGCACAAAGTTCTTGATATTGTCGAGAACGGGGCTGGGTCCCATGACCCTGATTAAAATTGTCTTTCGGAAAATTCATGACTTGCAATATTATTCACTGACAAGTTTATATATATATCCAGACCTAAGCAACGACATATGAGCCTCGTCGACTGTCCCGTCGCTATCAAGGCTATCAACCACCTATCTATATTTAATCATTTGTTGCACTGGTAGATGGACGCACCCGATGGGACAGGCAAATATGATCACCATCACATGTAATATTAGGGACAAGGAAGGGAGTGTCCCAATTCAACCTGGAAAGAATTGAATTTGGAGCTAGACATCCCAAAATTTTTACATGCATCGATGGATGGAAAACTGGTGTAATAAGAATATGGTTCGCATGAAGAGCCACACTTCGTAAATGGCGCAGGGTGATTACCTAACCAGCACTCACTGATAAGGGATAACCAAGGTCAGTGGGCTGGTTAGGAGGGCGATGACATAATCATGATGCTGCTCCTTTATTGGCTGGAGAGTTCCTCGCACACGTGAAGCCAATTTCCCAACCTGCCTGCGAAAACCGATCGTAGATTTTGCAGAGGAAGAATCTCTCCTACAACACAAAGAAAATCCATTCCACCCGCCGCGCCAAGGCTCCCTCAAAAGTTTGCATCCACGTGACTTGAGGACATTCAATCGCGTCAATCGCAAAAGAGAAAAAAACAGTTCAGAAGTCCCAACGCTGCCATCATCAAACATCGACAAAAGGCAAAGAAAAGCAGAGGGAGGACGTCGCAGCCGACGGGAGTCAATCAATAATAAGTCTGAAATTTCATTTTAGGACTTTTTCCGAATTGATAGCGACCAGCAGCTCCTATGATACGGATTGAATAGACGAGGAGTTGGCTCCGACGTCTCGACAGTGGTTGCCAGTGAGTTTCTCCCCCTGCAGCAGCGCTGTAGGCAGCCATTTCCCTTCCGTTTAGTGCGTCAAGGGGCGGCCGGCTGTCCTTTTATCGCGTGTGAAACCCAGCCCCAACCGCAACAAGCAGTCAAGCTCCGACCGAGGCATCTACAAATCCATCTCCAACCACATTGATTCCATCTCGACAACACTCCATCGTCTATCTGACGTCTATTGTCTTTTTTCGTGCCACCCATCACGATTCTCGCTGACTGACCTTCTCTGCGTATTTGTCCAGACGTGGCGCCAATCAACCACCCAACGAGACTCCAACATCCCCTCGGTGGGAATCGAGGAGGATTTCGGGGCATGAACACCTCGACTCTCACAGCATACACGCCCCTCGAGACCCTGCTGCTCTTCCAGGCTCTGTACCAGCTTGGCATAACTCCGGCCAACTTTGTCACCATCTCAGAGCTCATCAAGAACAACCAGTTTGTCAAGGACTCGGAATCATATAACCCGGGAAGGTTGAGTCCAGATGCGCTCCAGAACCTCTTCCAGCGCCTTCTGCGCGAGGAGCTGAAAACCGCTGGGCCCGGGGGCGAGTCCAGTAGCAGCGGCGGCAATGGGCGCAATGGGAATGGAATCCACAATATGGACAGCGGGAACGGTAACAACGGCCACACATCCGTAACGACAACAACAGCTACGGACACGGCGACAGCAACTGTTACTGCGACTGCTTCTAGCGACGCAGGCCTTTCGCCGAACTCTAAAAAGCGTAAGCTTCCTTCTTCATCACCATCGCCGTTGCCGACGCTCGAGGAGGCCAGGAGACACGCCGACAGGCTTCCCACACTGGTGAACCAGCTGTACAACAGATACCGTAGTCATACCATTGCTGAAATTCAGCAACACGAGCAGAGCTACATCCGAGAAGCCAAAGAGCATAGCGAAATTCTGCAACGCGAGTGGGATCTCAAGTTTAGGAGGGAGGAGTCGAGGACTCCTAGTAGGAATGGGACTCCGACGAGTGGCGTGGGCACTGCTCCATTGCCGTTGACTGGACACAACCCACACGGCATGGGAGCCAACGTCGGGGCAGCATCTGCACCATCGGCGCTGGCACTGACACGGCCTGGCTATCTAGTATCATCTGGGGTTGGAACGCAGCGACAACCAACTCCATCGAGACCGGTGGCTACGCAAGCATCTCCCGCACCGGTCCCGGCACACATGAACCAAACAAAACTCCAGCCCATGGCAGCGCAGGGGCGCGCACCAGTACCGATGCCAGCATCACCTGCATCACCTGTGCTTGATGTACCTTCCCGCATGGCAGCATCTCCGGCGGTGCCGTCCCCTCAACTCCCGAAACGGAGTCCTATCCCTGCTCCCCAGCCTCTTGCTCCAGGAAGGAGGACTCCTATTCCTCCGCCGCCAGTACCGACGCCATCTCCAATCACAGCAGTCACAACAAGTTCGGGTTATCCTCCTGTTCTAGCTGCGTCGAGTCCAGTTATCAGCCGTCCCATAGCATCTCCTGCGCCAGCGCCAACACAACCGTCAACTCCAAGTCAACCGCCGAACCCCATGGCACAGCAGCAGAACCAAGCTATGTCGGCTTCCCTAGCTGTGGTTCGCCAAGCGCCACCTCCGCCGCCGCCTCAACAGCATCATGCAGCTCAACAGAGACCTTCTGCGCCATCACCGGCACCTTGTCCCCGACCTCCTGGGACGCCTGGAACACCTGGACAGCAACATGTGCCTGCTCTTCCGCCACCCCAGTCTCAGCCAACTCAGACTCAAACACCGGCACAACCCTCGGTACCAGCACAGCAGGCAGGTCCCCGGCCGCCATATCAACCACCACAGCAGAAGACTCCGGGCCCGTATCCCCAGCATCCACATCACCACCCGATACAACCAGTGCCAGTGCCAGGGCAAGGTCCGCAGCCGCCTCAGCGCCTCATCCCCCAGCCCCATGCTCCTAAGCAGGCACCGTCTCATCCGTCGCCCGTTCTTCAGCATCCCCAGCAAGCAGCTTCACCCTACGTCCAACCAACGCCGCTGACTCCTGGAGCACCTCAACTGCCAAGACAGGATGTTTCAAAGCCCAAGCAGGGCTCCCAGGTACAACAGCTTCAAGCCAAGACGCAGCTCAAGTGGGAACCTGTTGTGACACCGGGCGGGTCGCATCACAGACAACCGGCACACTCTTCTCATGGGGTCCACCACCCTCATCCACCACAATCTCCCCTATCACCATACCAACATCCGGGCTTGATGAACCCACAAGCGGCATCGCAAAGCCCAGCTCAAGCTGCAGCACCGCCTAATCTCCAGCCACCAAGACCACCGCCACAAACAACAACAACGGCACAGCCGCACTCTGTCCTTGTGGCCCCATCGCATCCGCAGCCGACTTCTCCGATACAACCATTACAGCAGCCCGCGCTAGCCCACGCTCCTGGCCAACCACAGCGGCAGGTACAGCATCAGCCGCAACAATCGCAACAGTCGCAGCCGCCATCCAGACCCGTGGTTACCCCGCCAGTTCCCCCGTCCCAACCTAGACCACAACCAACCGTTCAGCAGCCCCCGAAACAGGGCCAGCCGCAACATCCCTACCACCCGCAGTACTCTCAACAGGGCAAGCAGGCACAGGGTCAGCAAGGCCAACAGGTTCAACAAGGTCGGCCACATCTAACTCATACGCAAGCTCAGAGTACTACGAGAGCAGGCCAATTTACCCCAAGTCCAGTGGCGGCGGCTCCCAGCCCTGTCCAACCATCTGTGGCGAACGTTCCTCATCCCGTTGCTCATCCGCCTCCGCCCAATCCTCCGGTTGAACCCGCGCAGCCACCGACCCCCACACTGCCAGAGCAGAAACAACATGTACCACAGGCACAGAGACCAGAGCCGCAGGAGCCACAGCAACAGCAGCGTCACCAGCGACCGATGCCTCAGCCACAACCACAAGCCCGTCTTCTCCAAACCCAACCTCCGCAGCAACCTCGGTCTCAACTTCCACCCCCGCAGGGTCAGCAAGCGCCGCCCACTCAGCAGCAAACACAGCGGATTCCACTATCGGCCCGGCCTGTGGCATCACCCGCTCCCACACCTGCCCCAACGAGCTCCATCAACTCACCATTGCCTCGTCCTGGATCAGCTGTACCGGATCACATGCGCCATGCATCAACTCCAGCCAGCGCGCGGCCAAAGTTGCCACATTCTGTGCCTCAAACTCCGGCTTCCCAATCCCAAACTTCCTTTGTTCCTACTTCTGGGTCTGGAACAAAATGGCTTACCAATGCTACTAACAACACTCCTCGATCTGGGGCTCCTGATGTGGCACCCAAACCTGCCGTAGCTCCTCTCAGTCCCGTCCAGAAACCCCGTCAAACCCCTCTGTCCCAGGTTCCAGATAAAGCCAAGAGGCCTGCCTCGACTCTGCTCAAAGCGCCAAAGGATATCAAGGAGGAAGCAAACAAATCCCCCTCACAGGAAAAGCGAGCTTCACACAGGCAGGAAGAGGCGGCAGAACAGAGAGATGGCAGGGAAGTTGAAGAGACCCACAGTGAGCCCAAGAAGCAGCCTGCCCTCGAAAAGCTCGACACCAGCCGCGCTTCACGAAGGCCGTCGCGAGGTGCGACGAGAAATCATCCTGTCCTACAAGCAGTGACTAGAACGCGAAGGAGCAAGTCAGTTGCTTCTACTGTAGAAGGGGCGTCCCCGACTGCGCCCGATATGCCGCCTGCTAAGGTGAAGGAGGAGGTGTCTACGCCACGCATCCCCGATGATACTGACGACATGACGGCAGACGAAGGCCAACACCAGGCTACCCCTAGTAGGGCGCCTGGGCAGCGACCACGTTTGGGCAAGCGGAAGAGACAGGACAACACTCCGGACGTACGGACACCCAGCACAGTGGCTCCAACCGTCCCGCCATCACACGTACTGTGGACGCGCGGCTTTCCCAAAGTTAGTGCATCGGTCCTTGATCAAATCGCCTCACATCGGTATGCCAACATGTTTGCCGACAAGATCAAGGCGCGTGATGCTCCACGGTACCACGATATCGTGACCCATCCTCAGGACCTCAGGAAGATTAGGTCTGCAATCCACGCCGGCAACAAGGCTGCCACACATGCCCTTCACGCCCTCGAGGGAGGTGATCCTGGAACACCTGGAGTTTGGGTGCCCTGGGATGAGGGCCTCGTCCCTCCAAAGGGTATAATTAACACGGAGCAACTCGAGTGCGAGCTCGTTCACATGTTCTCTAACGCTATCATGTACAATCCGGATCCGTTCAGGGGACCTGGACCAGGATTTAGGAGGCCATGGCAGCGCGAAGAAGATGAGCGTAGCGGGGTGCTGGGATACATGAACGAACCGGACGTGGTGGTCAAGGATACGCGCAACATGTACGTCGAGGTGGAGAAGTTGCTGAGCGAGCTGCGGAGCGCCGAGAAGGACCAACCTCCACTGCCGCCCGGAGCCGAAGGTATATTCACCGATGCGCACCTGAATGCTGCGAGGTTTATAGCGGAGGTCAATAGCAGGGGTGCGTCAGCGTCGAGGGAGAGGACCGATGTGGCAACCGAGGACGACGCTGACGAGCTGGCTACTGACCCAGACACGGTCAATCGGGAACATCGGGCTAAGAGAAGGAAGGCCTGAGGGTGATGGCCAAATAGGGATGAGGATGCTTTGGATGAGTGAGGTTGCATTCTTAGCCCAAGCGTAAGCAATTGTTTTGTGTTTAGCTATTAGATGTGGGTTGCATATATCATTTTTGGCCCGGAGTCGGAGAAATTAGGTAGCATGTACTCGGAATGGGTTAAGAGGCAAGGCGGACATCTATTTCTCCCTACTCATGGTGAAGAAGTACTGCAAGTGGGACGCAAGCGGTAGGCAGAGCACACAACATGGCTGTAGACGGCATTGAGCCATCCCATTAACAACATAGGCGCGTGTGCATATAGAATAGTACGCGTGGAGCTATAGCTCAATAAATATTCTAATCACTTTGTTTCCACAACTTGCCATAGCTTCTCCCGAGGTTGAGTTGAATATCATAAATGTTCTTCGTTAATTAACGTTGTAGGTGGGGGGGGGTTTGCCCAACAGTCGAAGTGGATGGGTGGACGTCTCGCTGATTAGTCAGAATAATTCACAACGCAGCCACGACTAAGTGCAGACTGAATTCATACAAGTAAGACCTGCCAGCTCGCTCCTTCCCTCACTGGGGGAAAGGGAGAGAAAAAGACGAGGCATCCTTCTGATGTGTTATGTTTGCGGGGTTCAGCTGTCGACTTAATAACCTCGAGTCTTTGGGGAAATCCTTCATTCTACGAACTGCCAAATCCCAAATCACCGAAAAACTACTGGCCTCTCCACTTCGACTTGCAGCCATCTCAACATGGTGCGTTGCCCGACATGCGGAGATTTCCAAACGTGGTTTTTAGACGGCGTCCCCCTTGAGGCCCTCAGGGAGTCATCATCGACCTGTGCTTATTGCAAAGCCGCCGTCAAAGCTCTGTCGGGCCTCCCCGAATACAGCAACTTTTCCGAATTGAGATTAACACCGAGTTCGAATGGCTCTCTTGGTATTAAATGCTTGTCTAGAGACGAAGATGAGGAGAAGTCGGTCCACTGTGTCTTTTACGTGCCCAATGGTGCGTTCACATCCAGATACATACACGCAACTAGGTTCCTGCTAACCACCAATCGCCTCGATGGCTAGCGCCACTCTGGGCGCCTCTCAATAGGAAAGACATAGCAGCCGACAGTCCTGAGAGGTTCCGTATGGCCAGATCTTGGCTCAACCACTGCCTCGATAACCACTCGCACATCTCAACTAGTGGCAAGATGCCAAGGAGACTGATCTCCGTCTCAGGTAGTAGCAAGCCTCGGCTGTGTGCCGACGTAGCATCTGGGCCGTATGCAGCTCTCAGCTACTGCTGGGGCAATGCCAACACATGTCTCACCACCAGTCAAACACTAAGCAAGCACACCAGAAAGCTCCCCTTGTCGTCCCTACCTCGGACGATCACCGACGCCATCGAGATCACAAGGAATGTCGGGATACCGTACCTATGGGTCGATGCCCTATGCATCATACAGGACGACCGGCAAGACTGGGCCGAACAGTCGGCACTGATGGGAGATATATACGCCGATGCAACTGTTGTCATCGCTGCCCATGCTTCCAAGACCGCTGCCGGCGGTTGCCTTTCATTTAGCGAAACTAGAGGCTACGAACTGAACCGCATACACATCCCCGATTTAGGGAAGGACTCGATTCTCAGCATCCAAGAGCCCACCCTGGAACATTCCAAGAACCCCACCCATTTCAAAAGTCAGAAGGGGTCGTCTGGGGATAACCTTGCATCAAGGGCATGGACGCTCCAGGAAATCGAGCTCGCGCAAAGACTTCTCCACTTCTCCGGCTGTGAGATGGCCTGGGAATGCTCCCAGTCACGGTGTTGCGAATGCTTTCCCAAGCCGCACCATCCCCAGCGCAAGTGGGGTGCAAGCACAAGCCTGCGAACCATGAGAGCTAACCTAGAGGAGACGAGGTACCAGAATTGGGAAAAGGACGAATCGACTCTGGTGCGAGAGCTCCTCGAGGAGTGGCGGCGCTTGCTCTCGGACTACACCCTCCGTTGCCTCACCGTGGGCACTGACTTGCTGCCCGCCTTGTCCGGGGTGGCTGCGACTGTATCTCGGCACTTCCCGGCTGTGTTTGGACCGGAAGACTATCTATTTGGGTTGTGGCGTCGGAATCTGGTGCAGCATTTACTTTGGTTCTCTCGAAGCAATAGCTGCAACGTCATGGCGACCAGCTATGGAGAAAAGGAAGGTCTTCGACTTTTGGAAGGCATCAGAAAGCTTTCCGAGCAACACCCTGCTCGATCCCAGGCTTCCGCAAGTTCTTCACCGCGGGCACAAACACCAAGGCTGTACGCTCCGACCTGGTCATGGGTATCAAGGCCCAGTGGACAGCTAGAGATAGAGTTCGAAAACCCGCTATCCTGGTCTAACAGTAGCCACCTGTACCTCAAGATTCACGATTGCATTCTGCGCGCATCGAGCCGCAGTTCTGCTTCACAAGTTCTTAACACCGAGGCCCGGCCAGCATCCCTGAATAAGTTCGGGCCCGGGGAAGGAAAGCTGACGGTACGAGGTCCGCTGCTGCCGCTCAGCAGCATCATGCAGGCCGACGTGGCACGAGTCATCTCAAAGCAGACCTACAGACCAGTCGAACTCTTACACGAGAGTCTAAGATTGGATCAAGGAGTAAATTTGAACGGAACTGTCTACTTTCTGGTCCTGGTGGAAACACAACTCGTGCTTGAAGGCAAAGAGGCCTTGGTCGAGACAGCCGATGGCATCCCACTCGGAGTGGGAAGAGAGTCCACGAGTCGTCTCGGAGCCACAACAGAGGTGACTAGGAAGGAAGCAGGCATCGAAGAGGATGTCGAATTCTTTTCCTGCCCTTCTGGACTCATTTTGATACCCTCCTCATCACACCTGCTCCCTGATTGTTTCGAAAGAATCGGCGTCTTCAATCTCCAAAGCTCGGCCCTTCCTGTGTCCAGAAAAGCACCAAGAGAGCGTACCATAACTCTAGTGTGACAAGTAACATAGTTCAGAGCCCAAAGGACTAGCACGGCTTCCATTCCCAGTAGAAGAATATTGCTTCTTGGGGGAGGACAAGATTACCTACATCTTTCCTAGACATTCCATGAACGGAAATTTCCCTTCGTAATACGGAGGATGGGAGATCCAATGTGCTCCCTTGTGGTCTAGGGTATTGGCGTGGCCTAAAAGAACAAAGTTCTACCCCGATATGATAGCTCTCTAATACGGCCTCAAGCCTGGCTATGGCCCTAGGGTGGACGTACACACGGTGGAGTCCGCTCGGGTCATGGGATACAGTATTCATCTCGCCACGCCGAAATTATGGCCCAGGGGCCGGCCAAGTCACAGCTGATGGATACTGGCAGAATCTGCGGAAGTTTGCAAGCCTACCTAAACCATTTGAAGCAGCTAGGAATGCATATGAAGCTATTGCGTCACCTGTTTTAAGTGGCTTTGTACTCGAGTGAGCGCTCCCGACCAAGGATGCATTGCGTCATCCTGACAGTCGGGCAGACTAATCATTAAATGCTTTCGTCCCCCGACTGGACCACCATGAGCCTCGAAGCTCAGCTCACCGACTTACAGCTGGGGCTGGTACTGCGCCTTCCACCTCGATTCCCATGGTACCAAGCGGCCAAATAATCACATCCCACCACCACGGATCCACAATACCCAAGATCTCCCTTGCAACGCTCTGGCTCCACCCCCTTGTATACCACGCCTTGGCCTCGGCCTGGTGAATGATGGCACAGTAAAACACAAACACGACAAGCGCCACGTGTTCCTTCTTCCTAAGCAACGTAATGAACCCCTCCTCGATGCTGCACGGCCATGCCATGGTGACCCTCAACTCCGGTATGGGAGCCGTCTTGATGGACTTGTGTATCGCGGAATCGAGCCTGGAGATCTCGTCGCCGGCAAGCGCCGCGTTGGACGGAGGAACCTTGGCCGCGTTCGTGAAAATCTTCGCCCGCAGCTGGTCGAGCTGCTCGCACACAACCTCGAGGAATACCATGGGCAGGGTGTAAGTTGACAGCTTGAACAGGTCGGCGAGGCGTCCGTTTTCGTATTTGAATTCGGATGACTTGATAATGACGTTCATGCCTCGTGTTAGGACGACAATGTCGATGAGGTCGTCTATCGAGGGTCCCTTGCTTGTGGGTTTGCTGCTGGTACTGGTACTGTTCTCGCCACCTTTGGCCCCCTTCCCGCCCCCTTCTACTTCCGTTTCTGTTTCCTTCTGTTTACTTTCGCTGCGGGGCCGTGGCGGCGGCGGTGGAGGAGGGGGGTGTCGAGGTGTGTTTTTGTGGGTGTCCCCTGCGTGATGAGGCGTCGACAATGCCGCATACCCCCCGATGACCAGCAAGCTAGACGCCGCAAACAGGGCATGGGAATTGTCCTCCGTGATGTTGGCCAACTCCCTCCACAGGCCCATCGCGGCCTCGCGCTGATGCTGCGTGGCGATCATGTTCCACTTCCTCGCCTCCTCCGGCCGTAGATGCCCTAGGTGAAACGCCGAGATGGCTAGGACCTGGTGCAGGACGAGCTCGTGAGTGAGAGCCAGCTTCACGAGCTCCGTCTTCCAGACATGGCTCAGCTCGTTGGCACGAGGAAGGGTTAGGTACGTGGTGGTGGTCCAGTGGTGCATCAGCTCTAGGTCGGCCACCCAGTTTGTGGGGTTTGGGGTGTGGCCTTGGCCTTGGCCCTGGGCGAACAGAGCAAGGTGATATCTGGAAGAGAGCGAGGAGGAGAAGCTTTGGGAATCAAGAGACGGCAAGGGAGACTGGGCTGCCGACGATGACGGCTGGCTGCTGGCTAGGCTGGCGGGCGAAACTGCTGCGATAGTAGACGCAGGGACTGGACCAGGACCTGCAGCCAAGGTTGGTGGTCCTCCATCTAGGTGTAATGTCGGGGTGGGGTGGGTCTTGGGTGTTTTTGACAGATGATACCGTGATGTTAGTGGGTTCTGGGGCATTGAATTAGTCCCCAGTGTCCACGCCGACTCCCTCGTAATTACTGAGAATATAGTCAAGGTACCAAGCAAGTACTCACCTCGGTTTCTGTGGGAACTATCCGGTGCAACTCCTGCCTGGTGGAGGCTGCATCCTGGGGCGCTTGTGGCGTGTCGGGTACCCACGTGGAGGCTGCCCCCGGCCAACTCGAAATCACCAAGCTACAGGAAACATGGTGTCGTTTGCATGCACTGCAAGGGCGCTTCTCATCGCACTAAGAGAGGAAAGTATTAGCGAGGTGGGAGGGCTTTTTGGGATTCTGTATAGGTACCCCGGCCCAGACATGAACGTGAAGAGAGGGGATAAACTTTGCACCAGCCTAATGTACACGGGGTTTTCTGAGTCGACGTTTGGAGATACATATATAACAACCAGATGAACACAAAAGGGGACGTACCTTGACCCTACGTTGCTTACATCTCGCACAGCCATTGCGAGATTTGGTGTACCCAAGCCTCAAACGTCTGCCGGCAGCAGCACCGCCGCCGCCGCCGCCGCCGCCGCCGCTTTCTGCTCCTCCAGCACCGCTACCCCCACCGCCAGAGCTGCTCATCGGGGCGATGTACCTATGTACCTATGTATATCTCGGCTAAATGGGGGAGGAAGGGGAGGAAGGGGGAGAGGTAGATGACAGATCTAGAAGAAGGAATACAAAAGGGATGATTTTCGGACGGCAAGATGGGGGCGCTTGCGAAAAAGGGTGGAAGTTTGGGCGAATGAATGGAGGAACTGGAGCCGAAGGGCCTTGAGTTTAGGCTGGTAGGATCGGATCGGATCGGATCGATCACAAAATGATTATGGCTAATATTAACCAAGCTACCGTCTCGTGCCGTACCGCGCGACGACCGGGCGGGTGGTGCCAGCCAACGAGCCAACGAGCCAACGAGCCAACGAGCCAGGCAGTGACGTAAGGCAGTAGGGGGGATTGGGAATTCGTCGAGGACAGGGTGAGGGTCCCAGGATGTCGAGAGATAGGTAGATACGAGTTTGTCGATCAATACTACCGTGTATGTCAGCAGGAGGGCTAGGGGGAGTGTTGCCGGAATGAACTGCCGTGGTGGTGGCGTGGCGTCGAATCGGACCGTGGCTTCATTTTTCTCACGCCAAAGTTGTTTGCGGCGGGGAGGGGGGGGGGGCGTGGTTGAATGAGCCGCACTGGCAGCGCTTGTCACCTCGGAGGTTAAGGCCGTCACCGCCCCCGAACAAATCCGAGCTCTGATCTCATCTTACCTCAGCTCCTATTGTTTCCTTTTGTTGCGCTCGGATATCGCTGGCCGAGGCGTCCACTTAGGGGGTTTTTGTGCTCGCCAAAACATGTGACGGGAAAGATACGCAGGCCATGGTAGGCTATATGCAAGCCCCTTCCCCTCGCTAGGGGCGGATGTCGACGGGGGTGCTGTCGACAAGTTTTGCGTTGGCCTGCTGGGTGGGTAGCGTGCGGGCGTTCCTGGCGATAGTGTGGAGAACGCTGGGCGATACTCTTTAATCTCCTATGATGGACGGACCCGTACCCCTGGGAGCTGGGACCAGTAGTATACAGTATGAACAAGGGGCTTTGCATTTAATTGCAGCCCAGTTGCTCGTGCATTAGGACTAGTTCGGTGCCTATCGGATTTTTTTTTTGGGTTGGTGGGGGGGAAGGGGGGCAAGGGGGGTTAGAATGCACAGGTTAACCCCACAACCCCCCAAGTCACGCGTCATGACGACGTGCACGAGCATCCACTTCTAGTAACTGCAGTGCCGCCCTTCAAACGGCTCGGAGTAACTAGGGAAGAGGATATACAGCATAAACCGCGTTGATACTTCCAAGAAGGGTAGCGAAACCAATGTTCTTGTCTTTTCTTCAGAACACCAACACATCCTACCTAGCTCCCATTTCACGCACGCGCTTTACGTAGGGGCACAGCTCGGCCATGTACCTGCTATCTGCAAGATATTAACCCACGTCGTCGAGTACCAAGGGGGTTTTCTTTTTTTCTTTTTTTTCTTTTTTCCTGTTTTTCATACCCGGGATCCGTACGTACGTGTCCTTAAACTCTGTCAGCTCTTTTAATGCCCCCCCTCCCTCTTCCCAATAATACGAGCCGCCGTGTTACGGATTATGAAGCAGGGCAGTGGAGAACCCTCGAGCTGGATCCGGAAGTGTCGACAACGGGATCCGGCGGCGAGGGATCCAAGATCAAAGCGCGCAAACAATTTTCACCGCTGCTGGTCGCGTTCTCGGGGGATCGAGGAAAGGCTGAGGCCGAGGCTGAGGCTCGGGTTCGTCCGTTGAGCCTCCGGGGATTGGCGCGGTTTTTCGTCGAGCAATCAATCTCCGTTTCTTTTTTTTCGCGGCGCGGGGAATAATTGAATGAATGAATGAATGACCTTCACCTTCTTTTCCGTGGAGAGAGCCATTAAGAATAGCGAGCGCTGATGCAGGGATCGAACACGGAGCCAAACAAGTGATGCTATCCCTGCCGGCCAGTCGGATTGATTAAAAAATAATAAAAAATAAAAGGGAAAAAAATGGGAAAAAAGGTCCTTCCTCCTTCTGTGAATACGCTAGAAAACGTAAGCGTTGCCACGAGAGTACTCAAAACCCATGATGTTGGAACCGAGAACCTCCGCGGAGGGCATTTCGACGGCGGCAAAGTCGTGTCGCATGCACTTGGTGATAAATCTCCTCGATCCTTCGCAAACAGTTGCTTCCTTGTCCTGGAACTCAATCGTGGTACCGTTGCCTGGTTTCAAAATTACGCTAGTAGTTTTTTCCGGCTGCTTTCGTCCTAATCAAGCTCCAACACTACTTTCTGGGCCACCAACTAAACTGTCAGTGAAGGGCTCCACTCCTTCACTGCGATTAGTCAGCCACTTTCGGCCACTATTTAGGTAGCTGCTTTTCTGCCTTCTGGCAGAATCATCATCGGCCAAAGATCCGAAATACATTATCATCTTTATGCATTTTTTGCCGCTTTTCGTGCCAGAGGCCATTTTTTAACCTCGATAGGTTATAAGCCCTCGCTGCTCCCACAGCTGAGGAATTCTACTTCTTTTACGCCGCCGATATTAATCTGCTAAAGTCTCGCCGAAGCCTCTATTTTTCGCCCTAATAATACCATACAATATGGTATTGGCAACTCGATTAAGGAATACTGCCCTACAATTACCAATTTACTTATCTTCTTACCTATAGGAGTTTCCCTTACCTAATTAAGGAATAAACCCTTAATTAAAATTTAATTATGAACATATTCCGAATTAATTTTAAGTTTAATTAACATTTATTAATTTAAACCTAACACGGTACTTTTCATACCATAATTTTAATCCAGAAATCCTACTAATAAGCGGGTAAATTATCCATTTTACCGATAATTCTAATTAATTTTAAAACACATACCTATATATACCACAGCCTAAAATATCTTTTACTTTAAAAAACAAAACCCTAATAATCTTAAAACTTATTCGTAATAATTACGATTAATAAACTCGAGCCATTAAACATATTACCTATATATATCGTTTTAAAAACTTCATCCATAAAAAGATCGAGGATCACAAGCCTAATAAAAAAACAAACCCAAAAGCCTATAATAAATAAAGGCAAAATCGCTATTTGGCCCTAAATTACGTTAAGGGGACGATTCCTAATAATCTAATAAATAATATCGTTAATACTGGCTACATACCACGTTTTAATAACCCTTATACCCTTTTTCAAATTACGGCCAGAATTATGGGTAATAAAACGGTATTTCGCCAAATGAATTATATTTTTAAATTAATAAACCTTAAAAAATTAAACCACCATATTATAAAAAATTATACCACCAAGTTAATAAGGATCAAACACGCCTGGAATAAAATAAAGCCAAACGGTAATACCCTTATTATATGGAAAATATTAAACGACCTGAAAAAATCCCACAAAGCCAGGGTAATACCGTTAATTAATAACCTCAATACGAATACCCTAATTTAGGAAAAATTCGCTATAATAATTAATATATTGGTTAAACGGGAAAAAAAATTATCGGTAATATATACAGGGAAGGATTATAAATCCAAATTATCGACCAACGCTAATAATCGAAATACCAAAAACTCGGGAAAAAGCTTTTATAATTTTTATAATTATATTTATAATAAATCGTGGCCCAAATGCGAATTTTATAAATATTATTACCCAGGTCCATACTTTATTATTAATAAAAAGGCTAAACCACGCTTTTAAAAACCGCCCAACCCTATACCAAAAAAAAGGAAATTTAATAATACTAAAGGGGAGAAAAATCTTAAAACTTCGGGGAAAAATTTAGGCAAAAAAAAAGCCACCAATAAACTAAACCCGTATATATTTAATACTGGTAACTTTAATAATATAATGGCTACATTTATAAAAAACTTTAAAAATGGGATCTTACTGGATAACGGCGCTAATTAGTATATTTTTAATCAATAAAAATGGTTTTTAAACCTTTAAAACCTGCCGAATTCCATTATAATTAATACCTTAAACGGAGGGGCCACCATAATAACCCTAAGGGGTATTATTCGATTGCCTATTAAAAAATTTAATGGAAAATTAATACGCCTTATCCTTAATAACGCTATTTATAACCCCGATTGCCCTTACAATTTAATATTATCGGGCCTCCTACGCCGAAAAGAAAAAATCGTATTTAATAACATTACCGATCGCCTTATATACCGAGACTTTGGGGTAAAAATTACATAATTTAGCTGGAAAAATCAGTATCCATAGTTCGAAATCGAGCCCAACCTTTTAAATTACCTAAACGCTTATTTGGTTATATTTTTACCAATTATACATCTCCGTTTAATACACGCCGGCTTAAATCGGATTAAAATAATCTACAGCGAATAAAAAATTACCTTAACCAATATCGATAACTTTTTTTACAAAGCCTACGCCCTGGCCAAATTAACTAAAATTATTAATAAAAAGCCGCCTATTATTTAGCCCACTGCCCCCCTTTAAATAATTATAGGGGACACGGTTATAATTAAACCTCAGGGGTACGGAGGCTATAATTACGCCCTCCACTTAATCGATTCCTTTATAGGGTATTAATGGGTCTTACTTTTTAAAACTCGCACTATAAAGGAATATCTCGAACGCCTTAAGGTTTGGATGCGCAAAATAAAAACTTAATCGGGTTTCCGTATACTGGGAATATAATTGGACAATACTATTAAATTCGTGGCCGCCAAAACCATGGAATACTATAAAAAAAGGGGATTTGTAATGCGCTTTAACCCTCCAAATACCCATAAACCGATGGGGAAAATCGAAAGGTCTTATCGTACCCTTTTCAATTTATTTAAGGCATCTTTAATTAATACCAAATTACCGGAATATATATGGCCCTACGCCTTCAAAACTGCGATTTACATTAATAATCGACTTTTATACTCGGGAAATAAATCCAACAAATCGCTTATTTAAGCATTCAGCACCTTTTTAGGTTTCTTTATTCCGAGCCCTATTGCCTATATTAAAATATTCGGATCCATTACCTATGTACACCTTAAGGAAGCTTTTCGTATATAAGCCGCCAAAATGGCATTACAATCGGTTAAGGGATAACTCGTGGG
Source organism: Zalerion maritima (assembly GCA_022664585.2). NCBI lineage: Eukaryota > Fungi > Ascomycota > Sordariomycetes > Lulworthiales > Lulworthiaceae > Zalerion > Zalerion maritima. The sequence continues at coordinate 11,826 of JAKWBI020000164.1, read as the reverse complement.
ATGGCAAAACAATACTGGGTTTATTTATTGCGTTTATTTGCCCAAGGAAAATAAGGTTATTAAGGTCCGTAATATTAAATTAAGGGAGGAATTCCCCCTACCAAACGATATAAATAGGGAAGCGGAACTTAAAGGGGCTAATAATACTCCTATTACTCCTAAAATCGCCGTCGGAATTATAAGGGAATATTTTCCAAATTAAAAAAATAAGGAAAAGAATAATAATATTCCCACTAAAAAGGAACTTTTATAAAATCTCGCGATAAAAAATCCTTAGGGAAAAAGTCATAATAAGGAAATCGCCTATTAACCCTTACCAAATTTATTAACGATTTCGGAAATACCCGAAATTTTACATAAGAATAAAAGCTCGTTATAAGCGTTAAAATAATCCGCCAAATAACCAAAACCCCGCTTTAAAGGGTTATATTTGGATCTTAATATTAAAAATAACAAACCAAAATCCTTATTCCTAATCTCCTGCATTAATTAAACCTACTTATAAGAAAATAAAATTTTAAAACTAAAAGCCTTTACCCTTATTACTAATTACAAAGCATAATTTATTACCTCTGGCCCAATACCTAAGTCCTATAAACAGGCCACTAAATCTAATAACTGGGGCTTATGGAAGGAAACCATGGATACCCAAATTAAAAGCCTTATTATTCGAGGAACTTGGGAACTGGTACTTTTAAAAAAGGGAAACAAAATCTTGCCTGGTAAATGGGTTCTTAATATTAAAATAAAACCCAATGGTAATTTAATTAAATACCGCGGCCGATGGGTGATTTATAGGAATTATAAAAACACCATAATATAGGAGATTTAGGACTTTTATACTACCGTGGCCAACTTAACGATGGTTTGTTTCTTTTTTTGGCTTATTACCATTTATAACCTCGATTACGATTAATTCGATATGATTATAATATTTCTAAATATTAAAATCCCAAAAGAAAAAAGAATCCTTATTTATTAGCCCACAGGATATTATAATAGCATAAACAGGGTATGCCTTTTTCGTAATACCCTTTACGGTTTAACCCGATCGCCATTATAATGGTACAAAACGTTAATCATAACCCTGGCAAAACTTGGTTTTTATCCCCTTACCCGGAAAAGTTGCCTATTTTGGAATTAAAAAAGGGGATCCTATATTCTTATTTACGTGGATGACCTTCTTTTGGCCGCCCATAAATTAATTATAAATAACGAAATCGCCATTAAACTTAGGGTTTTCTTTAAATTAAAAAAACTCGGTCCCGTATATCATTTTTTGGGAATAAAGGTGATTCGCGATCGAGATAAAAAGCTGGTTTACCTTACCCAGAACTTTTATATAAAAAAGATCATTGGTAAATTTACTAATGGCAATGGTATAAAACCAAAAAATACTCCCTGGCCTACCAATACCAAGGTCCCTTTTATTTGGGAGAAAAACAAGAATATCGTAATCTCGTATTAATAATAAATCGGAAGCCTTAATTATTTATTAATAATTACTTATCCAAATATTACCTTTACGGTAAACAAACTTACCAAGGGGAATTCTGGCCCTGGCGATAATCACCTCCGTATACTTAAATACCTTTGGTGTTATGTGCAAAATACCAAGAACTTTGGCATTATTTTAAAAGGAAAAGGATCACAAAAATTAATAATATACGCAAATACCGCCTTTATAAATAATCTCCACACTCGATACTTAACTGGGGGCCATATCGTAATAATTAAAAATAACCTAATCCATTGGTATTTTAAATTGCAAACTTTTACCATAATAAGTACCACGGAAGCTAAATTTATTAACTTAACCCCTACAAAAAAATCACTCCTTTGGATTAATAATATCATAAAGAATATAGGCATTAAGCCAAAAAACAAAATTATCCTTTTTACTAATAATTAAAATACCAGATTTACGGCCCTAAATTAATTTAACTCCGCCAGGACAAGGTATATCGATATACGCTATAAATGGGTGATTAATATAGTCCGGAAGGGACTATTCCAAATTAACCACGTGGGTACGGATATTATAATTGCGGATGGGTTTATAAAGCCTTTGCAAAAAAAAAAACATACGAAGTTTATAAAGATACTGGGTATAAGACCTATTCAAAGCATTAAGAAATAAATCACAGGGGAAAATACCAAGAGAAGGATCACGATACTAATTATATAAAGTCCTTTATGGCTAAAGGGGCTGTATTAGTGAAGGGCTCCACTTTTTTACTGCGATTAGTCAGCCACTTTCGGCCACTATTTAGGTAACTGCTTTTTTGCCTTCTGGCAGAATCATCATCGGCCAGAGATCCGAAATACATCATCATCTCCATGCATTTTTTGCCGCTTTTCGTACCAAAGGCCACTTTCTAGCCTCGATATAAACAAGCCATTTAATCGCATCACAAATATATACACAGACGCAGGCATCTTGAGTTTTTTTTTGGCTTCATTTGTCGCTAACGTCGATAATTGTCTATAACCTGGTCCTTGCCTCACCCATTATCCTTGATGCTCATACATGCTTTGCTGCACAACTCTTGGTGCAGGGGCCGCCCATCGCAGCCGCTTCCGCATCAAGCGACAAAGGTAAAAATGGGATGCAAGCCTCCACCACCAAATTCCGAATCACCCCCGAGGTGTTTCTATAGCTCATCGTGCTTGCTCTTCTTCCCTTCCTGTTGCTCCTGAATCTTCCGCATGATCTCATCCAGCTCCTCCTGCGTCGGCGCCTTCCTATCTGGGTTCAGCTTGATGAAGTTTTCGCTCCCCTCGAGATCCTCCAGGTTGAAGGGGGTACCCCTAGGGGGTGCCTCTCCAGTGGCCGTCTCGGCCTCGCCATCCGACAAGTTGGTGCTCTGTCCTTTGCGTCCCTTGCCCTTTTTGGAAGACGACTTCTTATCTTTCTTATCCTTCTTTTCTCTCTTTTCATAATTCTTGACGCTCTTCATGGCGAGATCCACGCCGGCCTTATCCAGCTGCTGCCTCTTCGCCTTGAGATCCTTGACCAGCAGGACAGGGTCTTCTGTCTGGGTCAGCTTCTTCTGCTTCTCCACCTGCTCATCCAGCCAGTCCGACATCTTCTGTGTCATCCCGTCCAGTTCGGCGAGGTCCTCCGCGGTGTAGAGGGGAGGAACAGGGCCACGATCCTTCATCGCGTCCTCCTCCGTCATGGTGAGGGCGTCATCTTCGAGTCCGGCAAATTCGCCACTCTCCTCCGGCTCGGGGGGTGCCGTTGTGGACGAAGACTCGGATGATGCGGACTGGGCGGCCTCCCACTCGGCGCGCTTGGTAATGCTATCGCGAATGTTGACGATGAACTCCTTGCTCTGCTGGAGGGCGTCCTGGAGATCTGCAAGAAGCTGGGGCCTCTCCTCGGCCTCTTTGGCACGGGCCTGGATGGGGTCTACGATTGACTGGAGCTCCTTAAGCCTATTCTTGAGCTCGTCACGGGGAGCATCGGCACCGTCGTCGTAAATCCAATCGCTGGTTTCGCTGGCCTTCTCGTTGAGAGTAGTACGCTCCTCTTCGGTGGATGCACCGATGAAGGCGTCGCTTTCGAGAAGATCACGCACCCTATATGTGTAGCCCTCGAGCTCGTTCAATGCTTCTTCGCGGAGCTTACGCTGGCGGTCCGAATTGGCAAACGCCTTGAGGCGATCCTTCATGGCCGTGATCTCTGCCTTCTCAAATGGACGCACTCCGGTGTTGCCAAGGGTGTGAGCAACAGGAATACTTACAAGCTTCTTGGGTCTCTCCGCGGCGGCACCATCTTCGGCGACCTCGGATGGCTCGGAAGAAGCAGACGAGGGCGAGCTTGATGCGGATTCGGAGGTAGAGTTCTCGGCATCCTTGGCAGAAGCGTTCGGGTCGGATCCATCAGCCTCAGCCTCAGCCTCAGCCTCGTCGCCGAGCACCTGCTGGTCCTTGGAGTCCTTGTTCTTGCCGAAACCAAAAAGATTCTTGACACCATCCATGATGCCCTCCTTCTCGTCTTCTTCAACCTCGCATTCGACAGCAATCTTGGTGATTTCGACTTCGCCGTTGTCACCAGCAAGACGTGCAGCAATCTTGAACTGCAAATCATCGTCGGGGCAGCCATAATTCTCCTTTATTTCAGCTACGGACGCAGTTAGGTTCTTAGTCGTGAGCATCTTGACGGGTGCTCGACGATCAACTTCATCCTGGTAAAAGTTGAGGATGAAGTCCTTTCGGTTGCTGAAGGTAAACTCCTTTGGAGGTCCGCCGAGAGAAGAGGTGCGACTCCAGATCTGCTCGTGACGACCCTTGATATTACCATCGACCCACTTGATGCCGGACGGGTATACAGCAAGCTCCTGGATCCTGATCTCCTTGACGCGAAAGCTAGGAGACATCTCGGCGGCCCTGAAGCCAGCACCAAAAACGGCAGCCTCATCAGAGTTGACGTTGGCGCGGATCTTTTCAGCATCGCCGACAAACTTTTCGAGCTGTCGCTGAACGAAGGGAGTGCGTGAAGCACCTCCGTGGAGAATGATAGTATCAAGATTAGAGACTTGAAGACCAGCCATCTCAAGGGCCTTCTGAATCACACTCTCGACGCGCTCGGCATGGGGCTTGGCCATCTCCTCGAAGTCGGATCGAGAGACGGAGTATCTGAAGTCCACCTCGTCATACAAGCCCTCAAAGCTGGCCGATGTCTTCTGGTTGGCGCTGAGGATGTGGCGAAGCCGCTCAGCCTCCTTGGATAGCTTTGCGATAGCCCTTCCATGGGACTTGACGCTCTCAATCGCAACACCTGCCTTCTTGGCACCTGAGGTCTCCACGAACTGCTCGAGCATATCGTCGATGATCAGCCCGTTCAGCTCGTCACCCCCCAGCGTCCTGTCCCAACCAGTTCCCAAGACCTGCACCTCCTGGACAGTTTTGTTGAACTTGCCGACATCCTTAACATCCCTACTTTGGAAGCGCATGATGGAAGCCTTCGTGGACCCCGCACCCATGTCAAACACCATGTGGATCTCGGGCTTCGAGGACTTGTCGTCGACATTGGGGAATGTGCGGCTAGTGGCATAGTTGAGACCAACGGAGAGCCCGTCGCTGATCAGAGACAGGACCTTGAGACCGGCCAACTCGGCAGCCATCTGGATAGCGCGCCTCTCGTCGGTGTTGTAGAAGGGAGGGACCGTAAGGACCACATTCTTGACCGATGTTCCATCTCCGGCAAGACCCTCGGCGTTCCTTTGTATCGATTGGAGCTGCATGGCGATGAGCTCCTCAACGGTCCATGGTCCCACATCGTCCACGAATGCCTTGCTCTTAAACGCTGTCAGACCCCTCTTTGTGACTTCCATGTTGAGTGCGGGGTGGCGGGAGCCATATGCGGTGACAGGAGGGTCTTCAAAGGGTAGGCCGAGGAGGGCCTTGAGGTTTGGGTACACATCGCCGGGGAATCGTGCGGCTAGTGCCATGGCATCGGAGCCGTAGAGGCGTTCAGGGAATTCGTCGGGCTGGGGGCCATTTCGGGATGGCTTGAAGGTGACTGCCGAGATCTCCTTTCTCCGCGAGTCCTTGGTGAGGACAATTTCGAGGGGGATTCCTGGCTTCACGAGAGCGGCCTTGATGTACTCGGTGCCAAAATCTATGCCGAGCACGGCAGCATATGTGGCCATGTTGGAGGCCACCAGGACTATGGCCAGCACAAGGCTGGCCAGGGATGTCCTAGCCATGGCGAGGCGATCGGGAGGCTTGAGCCTATTCAGACAAATTCTATGTCTCGGTGGCGTCTTCTAGGCGGGGTCTCCGAAGGCGAAGAGTGGCCGGCGTGGCTCGAAGCGTCAATAAGTTTAACAGTGAAGTGGAGGGTGGTTCGAAGGCTGGGTTGATAGTGTGGTCGGTATCATTTGACCAAGGCGGGGAATCGGTAGTCAAATGCAAGGGAAGGAACGAAGCTGCCTTGAAAATTCAGGAAGGAACAGGAAAAAGTCTATGGGGAAAGACCCTGGGGGGAAATAGAAAGGAGAGAAAGACAAGCTCTTTCACAAGAACTGGGAGTTATCAACAACCGTTACCAAAAGTGAAACCGGCCTTTTATATCGCCAATTGGGCTGGACACATTAAGTTGTGTTGTTTATCCAATCTGTCCTCAGCGGCGGTGCTTGTTAAAAAGGACAGCTTGTGAATTGCGACGTCAATAAAGGTGCATAGTGGAGGCACCAGATTATGCATGCATAATTTATGTATTGCCGTTGCACCAATTGAATTCACGGAATGTCACATTAAGCGGGTCTACCAGTAGCACATCGATAGTGAGGCATGTGAGTGCCTGGAATCGATAACGATAAAGGATACGGTGAAATGATTTTATCCTTATCGTGTATTGCGGGCTATGCTACCCCAAATAGCTCTATCGCTGCAGAAATACTATCTGGTTGCGCCAACCGAAATAAAACTTGAAAAATACTATATAATTAAAATATAAATTATATAAGGGATACATGTGGTTTATTAATGGTAGGTTAGGCAAGAGGTAGTATTTAGTAGATCACTTATAGGCTTAATAGTAGTAGGGATAAAATAGTATATTATGCGCAGTTGCAAAAAGACTTATTCTTAAAAAAGGGAGAAGAAATCTAAGTTTATCCTAACCTGCGGCTCCCTTGGAAGTCACTTATATATCGGTCAGGTTTCCCTAGGGGTTCATCCCGGGATGCCCTACCGTAGCGGTCCACCCCTTATAAATTATTAGGCGGTAAGGGTTTTATTAATGGGGCAATTGTTTCAACCTAGTCTTGACTACTAATACATGTTAATATTATCTTGTGTTGTTATACTGCGTTAGCACCATGTCCCGAAACGTTTATTCCCGCGGTGTTAATTATCCTCCTCGGAAGATCTGCAGAATCGATAGAACCAGAGCAGGGGAGGCAAAGAATTTAAACCTACCTTCCTTCTTTTTCCAAATGATGAACCCGGCGTATATGGCGCCCAATTCAGCTGGCACACGGACCGCGGGCCGCTAGGCACCCGGAGGTTCTTTGCCAACCAGGTTGCAGGAGCCAGCGACGTGGTTCTTCACATTAATCCGTGGATGCATATACTTACAGTGGGCAGCCTCCGATGTAAAAAATACTAGATGGAAATATGGGTAAAAATAGTGGTAATATTATGTACGTTTATTTTACATTATAACCGCGGTTATAAAGAAATTCACGCTATGGCGTTTATTAATACATTACAAGCAGTATATATACCAATTACCCCTGATTAAATTCGTGCCTTTAAGCATTTAATATTATAGCTTTACTGCTAAAACCTTATCTACCATTATTCTTAGCATTACCTAGACATTTCTTTCTCAGTTTTTTGCAATATTTCTCAAAGTTTCGAAGGCACCTTCACCTATTTACCCGTCGGGAGCGGCCATTCGTATTATGAAGAATCGCCCCAAGTCTCCGCGATATCATCTCAAAGATGTCATCCATTTATAAAGTATCTTCTATTCGCGTCTCCACTACGTGGTTTAATTTAGCTGGCTTGAAGATCACCCTCCCAACATGCACTGGCGACTTCCACAATCCCAAGAGGTTATTAGGGACGACGATGGCGACGACCGAGTTTCAATCTTCCGGCCTAGGCAACACCATATCAACTAGCAGCGGAACTAAGTCTCTGATCAGAACACATTACTACACCAGTACTATTCAAGCTTGCGCCGAGTCCATTAAATGCCATATGCCTAGTATCTAACCCCCCACCTTATTCTCCAAACAACCCACTGTATACCAACTCCGACATTAAAGCCTACCCAGGAACCGCATATCCCGCAGGACATCAGTCTCGCAGAAAAGGCGTTTAATATAGCGTTCACCACTATGAAATGAAAATTATGTGTCGCCTCCTTGAGTCCTTCTCACCAACCCCATGGTACACCGACTTGCTGAGACACGGCGCGACAGCAGTGCCCCTCTGCCCCCCACCCATTTACGCCCAGACTACCTTACCTGCCAGGTCCTGGCAATTCATAATACACATCATGGTGTTGCTGCTCAGGAAGCTCAACATAATCCGCCCGTGATTGCGTCTTCATGGCGGGAAGCTCAAAAGCCAGGTCTCCCGGCATTGGCATCTCCGAGGGGCGTTGTTCACTAGCCGGCTCTGAGGGAGGGCCATGACCGGGTGGATGACCCTGTCCTTCATATCCGCAGACAGGTGATTTAGAGGTATTCATGCTTCTCCCGCTATCCACCTCCCACTGTTGCCCCGCTGGAGATAGCTGGACACTCGAGCCAAAGGCCCTGGCACTCGTTGTCGTGGGCACGGCAATCATCTCGAACGGCCCCTTTTCATCTTCTCGCAACGACCCGGACTGGTTGCCACTACCGTTAAACGTCTCCTCCACACCCTGCCCAGCCGGCTTGTTGGAATTTCGACTATTCCGGTAGCGTCGGAAGAATAGCCATGCTCCCACTGCGGCCATGATAACACCGCAACTTACTCCGACGCCGATGCCCGCGGACTGGGCCGCTGATAGTCCGGCGGCTGCAGCTGCACTGGTCGAGGTGCTATCAGACGGCGCTGAAGTTGAGCTGCTTTCGTTGCCTGAGTCTGTGGCCACAGTTGCCGTCGTAGCCGCCGTCGTAACAGCTATTCCGTCAGCGGCAACAGACCCGGTGTCTGCTACGCCAGTCGTATCCGGAGAAGTACTCCTTGATGACGCCGAGGTGGAAGTACTCGTAGCTTGTCTCAGTTCGATGGCGTATCCGTTGAATCCCACGGAATCGGTGCGGAAGGTAGTGTACTCCGTGTCGGACACGAGATCCGTTACGGTGGCGGTCCACGACACGGGCGTGCTGTGAGAAGTGACACACCGGAGGGTAGACCGGATGGAGGCCGCGGGAGCGCTTTGGCCGCAGGAGAAGTCAAAGACGCTAGGTGGAAAGGTTAGCTTTTGCCGCGATGGTCATTTCTCCATTCTGTTCACCCATCTAACGTCTGTCCCTGGGAACCCGCTTCCAAAGTCCCAACCCCACCCCCAACCCTCTCCCAAGGCAAGTTCGGAACGTACGTCGGGCAACAGGTAACTTGGACCTCGCCGTCCTTCGTCCTACTACACGCTGCCGTATAGTCCGTCGGACACGAGTCCCCCGCAAAATACCCCGTCGGTTCGTATCCATCGGGGAAACACTCGGTCGACTGGTCGGGAGAGCCAAAAACGCCGTATGCGCTGGAGCCACTCAGGATCCAGCGCCATATGTTGTCCGAGGTAACGCAGGAGGCTGACGGCGACCAGGCCGCTGCTATTGATGTGGTTATCATCGCCGTGATATTACAAAAGTGGTGGACGGTAAGGAGTATGGCTGCGACCTTGTCGCAGGATTGCTCTTCGAGAAGATTGAGGCCTCGAGGGGTTGTGTTTGGGTTGTTACTGATGGGAATAGGAGCGAGTCGGGGACTGATAGGGTAGGGCGGATTATAAGAAAGCAAAACGGCCCATCAACTCGGCTTTGTAATTCCAGAATCTCAGATAAACTGCCTGCCAAAATGGTATTTCGGGTATTTTTTACCAGTTGGGCGGCCAAGCCATTAGCGGAAAGAATCTCCACTTTAATAAAAGTAACACCCTGGTTATGGGTGGAGATGCTACTGAAGGGGCTTACGGTACTGGCTGGTCGGAAATTGTGGGACGCACTGCTATGGAGTATAATTATGAGCGCTCGATCCTGCGTCCCTCTATGTGGAGTCTATTTCTACGCCCGACAGGTATGGCAGCCTCCCCATGAGTCTATGACCATGGGCAGCTATGGACCCAAGCGCTGTACAGGAGGGGCGTAGGCCGTCGATGGAAAAAGTCCACTGCATATTTAAAATCAAGGCCGTGCTGTGTGCGGGTGGGCATTCTGGCCGATTTTGTTAAGCATGGAAGCATTCTTCTTCGGTGTTACTCGGGAATAGACATGAACCGGAGCCGAATTACTGGGATTAGCGGCAGAAGCGATGTAAAAAGGGGGATAGGTGCCGAGAATATCGAGGAGGAACGGATACAGCCTTTCTGGCCTCCTATTTCTTGGCTTTCTTGAGTTCACGTGTCTTGGACTGGAATGTGGGACGGTGTTGAAAAGGGAAAACCGGGCTAATGGATTCTACGGTATGAACATCACCATCCATACCTGAGAGCTCACATCCTCTCGGAGTGGTGTCCTGTTCTCCCACTTCCCATTTCCCGTTTCCCAGCTCCTACCTTCCAGCGCTGCGCTAAACCCCAAATCCCAATCGTCAACTCTCCAGCTCCAGCTCGGGCGTAGGCCTCACAGCATCAACTCAACTAGCACCATCCTTGTGTCAATCCCCCTTGGAAGTTCCTTCCACATCTCTTTATCAACTTCATCAATAACGACGCGCTGGACAACACCTCATCACTGGTCGCTCCCCGGATTCGGTGTCGGCGAAGATCAGGGATGCGACGACGCGGTCGCATGAGGCGGGGAAGCCCTCTCCCTCCGGGCAGGTGTCTCCTGGAAACCCGAGGAGTTCGGCCCCGTTGGCAGATAAGGCAAGTTGCGCTTTTTCTCTTGCCATGTTGACGTCAAGAAACGGCAGACTTGCGCCATGTGTACTGCTCATTGCTTTGCCAACGAGCGGTTTGAACTTCGTCGGGTAGCAAGTTTCATTTGAGGCCAGCAAACGGCCCTACGGCACCCCGGCAGTCCCGATGTTTTCGACTTAACGTACATGCATTTTGAAATCCACGACGGCGTTTCATCTTGATTCTCGGAGGAGGAATGCATCGCTTCTGGGCTGGTGTTTCCTGGGTAGCAGGCAGCGCAAACGTAGACAAACGACAACCCAGCGAGCGGGGAGGCGTATACGGTATCGCTTAAGCCGGGAGGCATATCTTCTCCGTCACCCTGTCCGCGTAGCTGATTAGGGTATACCTTGTCATCACAATCGGTGGTAAGCGGATTGGTGTGATAAGAACAGCATTTGTGGGAGGAAGCGCATTTGCCAATTTAACAACGCACCTGCTTATTCACCATGCAATAATATACCACTATTCTGGCCATGCCTTTTCAAGACCATGTAGCCTCCCGCCAGGCTATGGTTTATTAAGCAGAATCGGTGGCACGATACGGCAGCCTCCGTCCGTATCCATGCGAGCACCCATATCTTGCTGTAGCTCCGATACCCCGTCCGTTGCAAATGACCCGTCTACAAGCACCGTCTCGGTCATCATTCAGACCAAGGGGTACAAAAAGCGGCTACTGACTTCCGTGATAGGAGTATTGCTCCTCGGGGTCAATACGAAGCCTCCAAAAAATAAACCACGTCTCCGACCCTCAACTTCCACCGCATTTAGTCCACAAACTCTTATCATGCCTGCCATCTGACGGCCCTCTCGGGAGGGGCCCAATGTACCCATCCGCCTTACCGCCGAGAACCCCCCCCCCCCTTCCCCCCCGAACTTCTCTTATAGCTTAATGTAGTAAGAGGGGCTGAGCAAGTACTGTGTCTTCTGGCCAGTGACAATCAGTGTCCAAGAAGGGTAACATCCATATTGGAAACTTTGCACCGAAGCCTCACGGGGCCCAAACTCGTTCTTCGAGACGCTGTGCCGCAACGATGTTTCCGATCACACTTTCCCCGGAGCCTCTTATTCGTGAGAAAGATGGGAGATATCAAGCCGAGAAACTTGACCCTCGTCCAGTTGCAGAAATCCCCTCACTTCATGCAGTTGATTGTTGTACCTCTCCTCCTTTCGAACCACCAGGGGGGGGGGGGGGGGGGGGGGGGGGGGGGGGGGGGGGGGGGGGGGGGGGGGGGGGGGGGGGGGGGGGGGGG
>JAKWBI020000163.1:0-89783 GCA_022664585.2 Zalerion maritima | reverse complement strand
AACCGGGCCGGACCCCCCAACCCCATTGAATTGATTTATTTGTGGGTTGCAAGCCTTCCTTAAAAAATGAAAACCCCCCCCCCCCCCCCCCCCCCCCCCCGGAGTTTTGTCCGGTTTTTTTTTTTTTTTTGGTTCCCACGTAGCGGGGGTTATGTCTCCCGCTGTCGCTCCCTCTAAATATGTACATCTGTCTATATAACCAACTACCAGCGACCAAAGCTGTTGATCTGCACTATCGCGCCCAATCCTTCCCGGCGTGTGGCCAAGTGTCTACCTCCGGGTATGAATGTCCCTCCCAAGTGGTACCTGTGCTAATCTATAAAGAGAGACATGAGAAGTGAATCGCAGCGCCGAGCAGAAGGGAACGCCGAGCCCTCATGGGACAGTCACCCCAGGAGGACCCACGCTAGCAGCTATGGGTGATGTAAAGACCGGTGCGCTCGTTCTGGTAGAAGCCGACGTACCCGCCCTCGCCCTGCTCGGGGGAGACGGTGAGGGTGAAGTCCATCACGTCGGCGCAGCCAAACGAGCCGATGGTGGAGTCGAGGGGGCCGGGGCGGAAAGTGTAGGTGGTTCCGGCACCGCCGAGGTACTTGAAGTCGACCTGGGTGTTTCCTCCCAGGGAGGGACCGCCGGGGACGTAGGTCTCGTTGAACTTGACGCGCAAGTCGCACGCCCCCGTGGCGCCCTCGGGGATGTCGAAGACGACCCCTGCGCTGTTTACGTAGTCGGGCTCATAGTAGCGCGAAGCGTAGACGTAGCCGGGGGTAGGGTAGGCGACTTTGCAGCCGCGCTCTTGGACGGCAGCAGGAGCGGCGGAGGCAGTGAGGGCCGAGACGGCGGCGACGAGGATAGTAGCGAACTGCATTGCGGATGGCGGTTTTTGTGGTTTTGGGCTAGGAAACTGGTTGTTCTGGCTTGTGTGTATGAGAAGTGGTTCGTGCGTGATCAGAGTCTGGCGAAGATATGAAATGTGTGCTTGTGTGGTGATGGTGGAAATGAGATGGAGATGGGATGTTGGGCAAGAAGGAGTGATGAGCTTTTATAGAAGAAGACCTTCTCGATAAATGAGGATATCTGTAGGTTGCTTACTTTGTCCAAGCCACGCCTTCTCGAGTGTAGGCATACCATGTGGTGGTGATCAACCTTTCGTAGTCGATGCCATAACTAACACGTCGGCGTATATCTACTACCTCCACCACTTGACACTTGCGACCTGCACAGCTGCCAGCCTTCTTCGGATACCTGGTCGGCGATACCTAACCAAGACATGGAGGCATCGAGAGTCCAGCCCATTAGGTACTGCCAAACGGTAGATTAGAACAAACAAAAGCCTCGTCTTGGCGTCCACGATACAGGCAAGGGTTGGTTTGTTACGCCAGAACTTCAGGGCACACCAGACTCAACGCAAAGATCCTTTGCCAGCACTAGACCATTACATCCCGATTCGGTACAAGTCACCAGTGGCTTGGCAGCGGGAAGGACCTGCCCCTCTCCAGGAACGTTGCATCATATCGTATCTCCAAATTCTCGAGGATCGTTGAGCCATCCATCAGCTGGAAATGAATGGTTCAGTCCGTCAGCCTGTGAAGATGGGCAATGTTGGCGCAGAGCGTAAATGCATGGGCCGAGAGGTTGGAAAATCAGTGACGCTACACGAGTCGGTACGGGGACGGATCTTCCACTTTCAAGTCCCGAGCTGGGGCCTCGGACTTGGTACTTACAAAGAGCGCATCGTGCTCGCCGTGACGTCTGATGAATTTGGTGAGAAGCCAAATAACAAGGCGAGCTGTCCCGTGTGGGCTCAGCCTCCACTAGATCTGACGACGGGCCCGTCGGTCTGAATAACACCAAGGTCGATTTTGCCAAGTCCTCATTCTCACGGCCCCATACAGAGAGCACGGAGGAACTGTTTTCCACGAGGTGCCTTTAGCTCCCGCGACTTCGTACTGAGATATTTCCGATCCAGGTTAAAGCCCCAACTGAATTCAGCCCTGTGGGAATGAGGCCAAGCTCCCGAGAGGTTCATCAAGATTCCTAACTAGGCCCCAGCTTCCTCGGTTGTTATTCGCTGGGATCCAGAATCCCAATAAGCTCGTGGGGCGCAATGATGTCAAACGAGCAGTTTGAAAATCTAATATTATCACCCTGCTTGCAACGTTTCGATTAAAAGTGGTTCTTGCGACTACCAAGACTTGATCCTCACCATCCTCGAAGGAGTGGGGAGACAAAGGGGGACTTTGGGGGAAAGAAAAAAGATGTAAAAAAATTGAACAATGGCAGCTCGAAAGACAGTTCTCCTCTGGGACAATGCCGAAGCGGTATCTGCGTGACACTGGGACTCTGGCTTGGGGGGCAGAGACTTTGCTCTTGATGGGGCTGTTTGCCAAGAATTGCCAAGAATTGGTCCGGATTTGTGCCGTCGAGGCCGTCTAGTCTTTTAGTACTATTACTATGTAGCTAGTATGCAATCTACTTCCCCAGTTATCTCTGTTCTTTGGAGCCAAAGAAGTGGGCCCCGCCGCAGCGCCGAGGTAGGACATGGTTGGGCTGTGCACTCCAGCTGTCTGTCAGCATCCGAGTCGCAAGTGGAACAAATTTGAGGTGAGATTTTAGCGAGGGCTGATTATTGACCGGGCTTGTGATATGGGTCTGGGTGCTTACTTACAGTGTACCCTCCACTGAGCTATCGGTAATCTTCCGACGAAATGTTTCTATGAAGGCTGAAAGAAAAGACCGGGTGTGTCGAAGACAAACTCTAAAATTTGCACACAAGGTGACACACGTCGACTTGCCTCGGCTTTAATTAAGGGAAAGGTGCGTTCTACAACAGTGGCGGAGTTTCTATACAACCATATTTTCTACACCCAGTACAACCCCTTCCTCCATCCAGGCCCCGGCATTGCTAGTCTCTCTCGTTTTTCTATAAACGAACGAAAAGCTTCAAGTTAGTTGTCTTTCTCGGAATTCCGATGCTCAATTGTAGAGGTGAGATGGCTCAAAAATGGAAACTGGGATATATCTCGACGGCAGTACATCTTTGGCGAAGTTCGGAAATCACGCTCCGTGTGCGGCGCCAAGTTCGACAGCTTTTTCTTGTGAGCTGAAGCTACGAGGCAGCTTTAGGGAAGTTTGGTGATTTTAAACACGGCCTTTCAACTTTGCTGAAGCCCAAACACATTTTCTTTGCTTTCTCCTTTGAAGAAACATTGGGGTGCCACAACAACAACAGACTAGAAACTAATAGGCGAACCATGCTCTATATCACCAAGGGGTTACTTCCAGTCTGTGCGATTAGTCTCGCCCACATTCCAGATCATACTCTACGCTGCGCTGTCGTTAGTGGCTTTACAAATGTAAATGCTTCTACGAGTTTTCTTCCACAACTTGAGTTGATAAATACAAAATGGCGACTCGACGTGCCGTCACGGACTCCTCTGCCGAATTAGGTTGAGGAAGGTAGAAAGGGCCACCAAAATGACCTCATCCAAAAAGAACTTCATGGACCAAGAACCGCGTGCCAACAGCTTCACCTTCCAGTCTTCTCTCGAGCGTTGCCTGGGAGAGCAAGACCAGATCTGCGCGATTCTCCGAAAGCACTATACGCACGACCCGAAAGCGAGGATCAACCGCTTCCAGCCGAGCAAGAACAGAGACAGACTTGCCATAGCGATCAGAGTCTCCGAGGAGGTCGAAGCGCAGGAGCAGGCGTGCATCAAAGCTATCGAAGAGTTTTGCGTGAAAAATGGGGCTGAACAAAAATCAGGTAGCCGTCGTTTTTCAATACGGGCCCTGGCGGACCGGTGGGATTCGTGACGGTCCCGCTTCAGCCCGCGAGTATTGGGATGTCTTCTGAGCCTGCTACGGATGTAGGTAGTGCGCGAGTGGAAGGTTGCAAACAAATGCCTGCTCCCGGAGAGCAGAAACACTGGGTTTGGAAGTACGTGCGCTGTCGCTGTTAGACTCCCGAGGGTCCCAAGACTCTAAATTTAAGCTGATACATACACAGGTTTCTAGCGACTAGTAGAATGAATAAATCAATGCACCACCGTTAATGAGCATCGCTTTATTTACTTCACTTTTAAAATTGTGCATCAACTATTAACAGCTGTCGCACCGCTCCACGAGTCGAAGAATTGTAGTTTATACTCTTCTTCGAAGTGTCTACGTGCTGTACCGGTATTTCTTCGAATGGCGGCTGCGAAACTCAAGGATACGTACTTCCTGAGCTTGTGATCGGTGGGAATGCAGTTGTGTCCTCCTGGTAGAGTTTTGGGTATAGCTTGAATTAACAAGTCTCGAGTCCGGAAAATGGGCACCGAGAAATTTTGCAGAGAACAGATATTTGGGCTCGAGACTATGGAACTGGTTTAGGCTGACATGGTGCTAAAAAGGGGTAAGTTGGGGGACGAAGAAAGGCATGGGATTTTGGGGATTGAGTGAGAATATGTAGGTAGTTACTAATGAGATGGGGATCCTCGCGATGAGATTGGTTAGCTCGTTGAGATTATATGCACTCACGCATACCATAATGCTTCTTTAACCCCCCTGCCTTATTTCCCATCAGTATAACCCGGCTTTCATACATTAACAAATTATCCCTAGCTTTAGCAAAACCTTTTTAATCATTCTCTTCTCGCTCTTCGCTACTATGCTATTCCATACGTACCATACCTACTCCCAAAATATATGGTGTAACCCAGCCAGTTAACCCTAAACCCTTTCTTCTTCCTTCTTTCTCGATTTTCCCATTTAACTAAGTATCCGGCCCATAATCTTTTCACTTTGCGGATAACCGCCTCGTGCCTCTAAGATCATGAAGTAGTGGAAAAAGGGGTTATCCAATTAAATTAGACTTTCGTAAGCAGATCGCCTCCGTCAGGGCCAAAATCGCAGTGAAATTGCTATGACTGGTTGGTTGTGCTAAGTACCTCGTCTGCAAAACTAGTCACGTGACACCGTTAGACTAAGGGTGATTAATCAGCACAAATGACGCGCCTGCCTGTTGAATGGCGGGTTGGTCCATCCCACCGCGTAAAGGCGCCTGCCCACCTTCAATTCGGTGCAGGGAAACGTCATCTGCCTGTGACGATGTCGGCTCACATCATGCACCGGAAATGTTTGCGAATTCGCAAAACCTTTGACGAAATAAATGCAAATGTGCAATTACCAGCATGAGACTTTCATTCTGGTCTTTGTCTTCCCTACCTGACTGAACCTCATCAACCAACCATGGCGAACTCAAATGAGGCAGTCCTCGTCCCCGACGACGACCTCACGGCCTCAGAGCCAGAATCCGTCGCCTCTCGCAAGCGGAAGCGCGACCCGAACTTCCACGGCAAGATCGAGTGGACTGAGGACGAGGACGAGGCCGAGGATGTCTTGCCGAAACCCAAGCGCAAAACAGCAGCCAAACGGGGAAGGCCGGGGAAATTAGAGTCAGGCAGCAGGCACAACAGACTCGAAGAAGAAGAACAAGAAAAAGAAAAAGAAAAAGAAAAAGATATTGCATCTAGCGATAAGAATGTCGACATAGCACCACACATCAAAACCCGCCGTCATGTCTTCCAAGAAAAACACAAGAAACTTCGCTTGGGAGGCCTTCTGCTCCCGCCAGACTTCTCGGACATTTATTTCTCGGATGACGAGCGCATGGAAGCGTTGGAGGAACGTCCGCAATTCGGAGGAATCAAAGCGAGTCGCCCTTATAAGGATATCGAACTAGACCTCTCAGCTGGTTTGATCCCGGCATCGATAGCGCAGTATCTACGCGATTACCAGGTCCGAGGCGTGCAGTTCCTGCACACGCACTTTGTGTACCAAACCGGCGCTATTTTGGGAGACGACATGGGACTAGGAAAGACCGTGCAAGTGGCTGCTTTTTTGACGACGGCCTTCGGGAAAACAGGGGATGAGAGGGATAGGAAGAGGATGAGGAAGATGAGGAGGGAAGGCGGGGAGGGAAGGTGGTATCCTAGAGCGCTCATCATCTGTCCCGGGTCGCTGATTGAGAATTGGAGGAACGAGCTTGATCGGTGGGGCTGGTGGATCGTCGATCTTTATCATGGCTCTGGGTCGGGCAAGGAACAGGTCTTGCAGAGCGCGAAAGCGGGTCACACGGAAGTGATGATCACGACGTATGGCACGTACAAGAATCACCGGCAGAAGATCAACAGCGTGGCGTGGGACGTGGTGGTGGCAGACGAGTGTCATTGCCTCAAAGGGACGGGGTCCGAGGTCACAAAGGCCATGAACGACGTTAATGCGCTTTGCCGCATTGGACTTACTGGGACGGCTATACAGAACCGGTACGAAGAGCTGTGGACTCTGCTCAACTGGACGAATCCAGGGTATTTTGGCACCTTGGGGGAGTGGAAATTGTCCATTTGCAAGCCTCTTGCCATAGGGCAGAGCCACGACGCGACGCTCGCCCAGCTGAGCTTGGCGAGGAAGACGGCCAAGAAGCTGGTGCAGAATCTACTTCCCCCTTTTTTTCTAAGGAGGATGAAGAGCAGCCACATCGCGGACCAGCTACCCAAGAAGAGCGACAGGGTTGTATTCTGTCCCCTGACGGATGCGCAGAGGGATGCGTATGAGAATTTTCTAGACGGCGAGAACTGCACGATTATCAGGGGGGCGAGCGACCCATGCGATTGCGGCTCTGGAAACAAGAGCGGGTGGTGTTGCCATGCGTATCTGCCAAATGGGGAGAAGTGGCAGTCCTTTGTTTTCCCGGCAATGTTCACTCTGCAAAAGCTGGCGAATCATTTGACCCTGTTGATACCGTCGACGGTGGACCCGACACCCAAGCAGGAGAAGGAACTCGACAATTTGAAAGTCTGCGTGCCTGAGGACTGGGAGGTGCTGTTTGAGAATAGGGATAGGCTGACCATGCTGTCAAACCCCGAGTTTTGCGGGAAGTGGAAGATTCTAAAGAAACTGCTGAAGGTCTGGCATGGCAATGGGGACAAGGTGCTGGTGTTCAGCCATAGTGTCAGGATGTTGAGGATCTTTAGGCATCTTTTCCAAAATACGTCGTTTAGCGTCAGCTACCTGGATGGATCCCTCGACTACACGGAGAGACAGCGGGTGGTGGACGAGTTCAATGGGGACCCTACACAGTTCGTCTTCTTGATCTCGACCAAGGCGGGCGGGGTGGGCTTGAACATCACGTCTGCCAACAAAGTGGTCATCGTGGATCCCCACTGGAATCCGAGCTACGACCTACAGGCGCAGGATCGAGCATATCGTATTGGCCAGGTCAGGGATGTCGACGTGTTCCGTCTAGTATCCGCGGGCACCATTGAGGAGATTGTCTACGCGAGACAGATCTACAAGCAGCAGCAAGCCAACATTGGGTACACAGCTAGCTCCGAGAGACGTTACTTCAAAGGCGTACAGCAGGAGAAAGGAAGGAAGGGAGAGCTTTTCGGTCTCAGGAACCTCTTGACTTACCGAAGTCAAGTCGTACTGCAGAACATCGTCAACAAGACCAACATCGCGGAAGCCAAGGCTGGGATTATGCTTGCTGAGGTTGACATGGATGCGGCAATTCAGGAGGCGGAAGAGGGGCTTATGGGGAATGTCAAGGTGAAGAAAGAAGATGGGGGGAATGATGATGATGGGGGGATGGGCGTCTTAGCCAAGATCTTGACGGAGGGTGACGACAAGGTCAAGAAAGAGGCGGAGAAGGAAGGAGCGGCAGGTGCTAGTGGGGAAGCAGGGAGGAGTGAGAGCAGAGAATCGACGATCAAACCCAGGAGTGACGCCATCCAAGCTATTCTTGCGTCTGCGGGAGTTGAATACACGCACGAAAACTCGGAGGTGATCGGTACCAGTAAAGTGGAGGAGCAGCTTTCCCGCCGGGCTGTCTTGACTTCCGAAAGGTCTGCTCTGGAGGGAAGGGACGGGGCGCTCTTTGAAGAAGACGAGGATACGTCGCGTCGTGACATTATGCAGGGTTCGGAGGAGGAAGGCCCGTTTGGGGAGGAAACGAGACCCTTCAGGAAGGGAAGACGGAAAAGTGGCGGTGGGGGTGCAAAGAATAAATATCGGTATAACCCCCCCGACGAGGTGATGAAGAGACAGTTTTGTACCATGGCGAAGGAATTTGGGTTTGAGAGTGCGCAGGACTTTGCGCTGGTGGTGGAGAGTTGGACGCAAGAGAGGAGAAGGGAGTGTTTGGATGAGTTTTATGCGCGGGAGAGGGTTGTCGAGAAAGCTGAGACGGAGGGGGACAATGGGCTGAAAGAGGAGCTGGAAGAGGAAGGGGGTGCTAAGGTCAAGAAAGAGGGAGAAGCGGTGAGGAATATTGGCCTGTTGAGGCCGAAGGAAGAAATTAAAGACCACGAAGAGGGTTGGGATTTCATGGTGAAAAGTGACGACGGTAGCGATGATGTCGAAGTCAAGCAAGAGTCTAGAGCCAAACGGGAACCGAAAATAAAAGAAGAGCCGGGAGCCGAGAAGGAGGAGATGGCGGGGGATTACGAGCATAAGTCTAGTGCTATATTCGTAGTGGATGACGATTCCACCGATGAGCTATAGGATGTATCTAGAGGTTTGTGAGGGACCGAGAGAACGAAGAGAGATGAATGTATATATAATATGATATTTAAAATCTTGTGCATATCCTGGTTCCAATAACGGAGTTTGGTTTGCCTTTCCGATTCCCACCTGGGAGGGGATTTTCTTATCTACAGGTTTCTGGTCGATTGTCGTGTGGTCTCTCTTCTCTTCAGAGCGATGTACTACTATATTTCAATGGTCGCGGTGGTGGTGCTCTACTGCCTGGCTTGGGTCTACCTGGTGGTGGAATGCTTTACCATCCTCCTTCATCTGCCTGATTCGGCCTTTGAGGCACGGCAGTGGTCAGTGGTCACAATCATCAGGGGGGACGAGTTGCGCATCAAGCATTCGGAAGCAAAAATTGTCATAGGTGGGCCTCCAGAGGCAGGCAATTTAAGTAGGGACTTCCATGTGGCGACCTTATTCCAGAGGACTTCACAATTCCCAAATATAAGTGCCATATCTGAATCCTTGCCATCGTTCAATCCCTTCCAGAGTCCATGACCAGTGACCACCCGGGACTGCCAATTTCATGTTAGCATCTCCAAGCACACCTACGCCCCCGTTATGTATGTATGTATCTTGCTTCTTGATGGATATATCATAACAGGCGGCCCCATGGCTCCGATGTCGAGTTAAAAAGAGAGGCTCAGAGAGATTCCAACCTCGTCACATCCAAAATCTGCGCAGATGATGCTTGGCACGGGTACAAGCATGTGATCAGGCGCATCCGAAGACATATGTAACATTGCGTAAATAAACAATACCATCAAGATATATACATTAGAAATAACAAAGTAACCATCCATACAGACTGGTATGTAGACGGGGACATGGTACAGTGTTTCAAGTGTGTATACAGGGGAAGGCATAAATGGTAGAAAACAAAGAATCAAATCTAAATAAGGGGGTTAACCAAATGCCACACAAAAATGCCTCTATCCATAGAATTGTATATGATATGCCGATGAAGGATTCCCCGATCAGTATGTGTGTGCAGCCGGCATGATACCTTCACCTACTTTGTGTTTGCCAACACCTAAAACACCTTGCCATCTAAAAACAAAAAAAAAACAGAAAAGTTTGTACACCTAGCCCTACTCTCTGCTCTTGAGATGAGTTTAAAGGAAAAGCACACCGACAGAAAGCATCATCCACCCGGCGACCACCACCTTGCCGGCTCCGGAGACGAGAACGGGATCGGGGCTCGCGGTGGGGCAGTCGGCGCCGGAAAGACAACCGGGACTGATGGTACTACTCATCTGAGTGAGCGTCGTCGATGGCGCCGTCATAATGGCGGTGCTGTCGTCGTAGCTGGGGACGGTCGTGACCTGTTCCTCGTCACCGCCGACGCCACCATCTTCGGTCTCCGTGGGGGTAGGAGTGGCAGGCTCGGAGGTGACCTCAACAGTCGTGGTCAAGCTCTCAGTATCAGTGTCGGCCGTAGTTCCCTCCTCGGGGAACTCGGAGGCCATCTCGGTGGGGAAGACCGTGGTAGAAACGTAGGTTTTGGTGGTGGTGTCGCCAATGTTGCACGCAGTAGCGACTTGCTCGCAGGAGGTGACGACTTCGACGCTTGTCATGTAGAGGGTGGACGTGCAGAGAGACTCATCTCCTTGGCCTCCAGTATCGCTTCTAGTCTCGCTAGCGGCAGGGCAGTCGGTGACGGTGGGTTCACAGGAAGAGATGGTTGATGTCTTGGTAGTGTAGATGGTCTTCTTGGCGCTTGTCGTTGACCCTTCGCAGACATCAGGGCTGGTCTCGACAGGAGATGCGGTGGTAGTCGGGGCCGGCTCATCGTCATCGCAGGTGGTGGTTTCTGCTGATGGGGTCGTCTCCGAAGGCTCTCCAGCTGTTGGCTCAGCAGTAGCAGTCTCCTCGGGTTCCTCGATAGTGGTTGGTTCTGGAGTCTTAGTAGTCTCGGGTTCGTCAGAGGTAGGCACGGGAGTCGCAGTCGTGGAGGTAGACTCTTCAGGAGTTTCGGACGTGGTCAGGTCATCACCAGAGTCATTTCCATCACTGGTCCAGACAGTCATGCCGTGGACCTTGAACTCGGCGCCATCGAAGATACTACCCTCGGCACCGGCCACATAGGCTGCACACTCGTCAACACCGGTAGCAGTGGAGCATGCATCCTCGCCGTAGGATGGGGCGGCCCAAGTGGCATCGGGAGCCCCTCCGCAGATGTCAATGTTGAGGATGATCTGCTGCTTCTGGAAGATGTTGTCGAGGTCCTGGTCGGAAGGTGTTGCAAGAACTGGAGTTCCCCACGTATCGGGGTCCGGGTGTTCGTCGTCCAAGTCGACCGGAGCCTGTCCATTCTTCCATCTCCACATCCTAATCTTGTCGGACTCGAACTGAACCGCATACACACCACCCTCCTCTGAGCCGTACGTCACATCATCGTCCTGGACAACACATCCGATATACTTGCCATCGGTAACATTGTCGCAGTCCTCTCGGACAAGGGTGCCGTTCATATCTTCTTGGTTCAAGATAAGACTTCCGACCTCGTCGGCCCTGCCAGTGTGCAGAGCGGGGCGGTTGAAGAAATCGAGGTTCCATGCTTCGTACATGTTCATTTCTCCCGCCTTTGGCCATTCGCCGATTCCGTTCGTCCAGAATGCGGGCCAGACACTACAGCTGGGCTTGGGGAACTTTGCGAACTTGCCGACGATGAGGAAGTGTCGCCAGTTGGCAACGGATTCAATGCGCACTGAGCTGACTGGTGCAGTGTTCTTCTCCTGGCTAGTGTCGACCTTCATGAAGAATTGGCCGTCTTCTTCGCCAACAATATTCAAGTCGTCCTTTGCGGTGGCCAGGTCGACGTAATTGACGTAGCCATCTGTTGGGTCTCCGTTCTGGTATACAGGTCAGCATTGCATAGTCAATACGGATATAGGAGTTACGAACCGGTGGGAAACTGGCAGCCGTCCTCCAGGTCCACTTCGACTCGTCCATAAAGTCGCTTGAAGCGTACTTTTCAGCGACGGAGTAGGTATGCCCGGCTTGGACAGAGGTGGCAAAGGCCAACCCGACCGCTGTGATCGTAGGAATTGGCAACATGATGAGATTGGTATCGTAGATGTCTTGTTACAATTGTTTGTTTGTTTCACTCGTTGGTAAAATAAGAAATTCGCCAGGAATAGGTTGAAAAAAGAAAAAAAAAGGCCCGAAACTAGGGAAAGAATGTAGTCTACTCGGGTTATGCTTGATCTTATCCAAGAACTATTGTCTTCGCGTATTCGAGGACGACCTAAGTAGTTGGTTGTGTATTTCTTGTCAAAGCTTTACAGAGAATAAGAAAAGAAAAGAGAGAAAAAAAGGACTCTCGAACGGTAGGTGAACGATCGAGGCGCTGTAAACAGGACGTACGATACGTCAGAGTATAGAGCAGAAACAAAAGGTAGTGTAGTGCTCCAGGCGTAAAGAATGTGAAGGACAAAGAATGAATAGTGAGTTGTAATTCTTTCGTACAAACAACAAGGAAGAAACGAGTGTCTGGGGAGGGTTTGGTTTTTGTTCCCATCCGCCTCACAATAGAGACATGGTATTGTTCAGGGGAAACAAAAATTGCAAGGATCTGACAGGCACTAGCTTTTTGGACTATACGTCCTAGGCCTATCCAACTAAACCAGGTGGGTCTCCGCGGTGAGCGAGACCAGGAGCCCATGCCCAGAATACGGGCGGGAGACATTAAGGCTCTATCATTGGACAGCGCCAGATATTCCTTGATGTGAATCTGGCTGCAACGCTTTACTACTATGTATGTACTCCGCTGACACTCGGACAACGAGCACCGTTGGCATTTGAGGCGTAGTGAGGCATGGCTGTGCATTGTAGAGACGAGAGCTGAACTACCCAAGGCACCGCAACTTTCCAACCTTGGTGGAAGCAAAACTGTCGCTTTGCGAACAATTAATGTTTAGATGCCACTTGGGGGGCTGTGGTGGGTAGAATTGGGGGTCATGGGCAAGTGGGGGTGGACAATCCAGATCTTCTATTACTATGTAAGCATGTTTATCAAAAAAACCCCTATGTCGGAACCCCTGTCGTCCCAGCGTCGCCCCCCTGCGTTGAAAAGACTGCAGTGTCCAAAGAAGGAAGGCACTCGCCATTTGCTTTGCTTCAACTTTTGTGGTGCCATGGCCGCCTCTGGGACGGAATTGGGATTGTGGTTGAGCGAGGTGTGGCATCCATTAGGGAACGCAAACACCTACACCCAATAGCGGACGGTGGCCTTCCCGTGCGCAGTCCTCATCTGCAGGTACGAGAGGCACAATTCATCAAACGCCGAGAACTATGGTCCAACAAGGCGCAGACACGTTTTGGCGACTTCTTGTTAACGGCGGTTTCGAACTGTTGCATTGAGAAAAAACACGCTCAATATCTCTACTAGACGAGAGTCAAAAGTGATCTGATGGTCGAACCAAAGCTGATCGCCATCGTGGCACACCCGCCGCCAGACATAATTGTCTTGCAGTTTGTCTGACGGCGCGCGTCAAATGTAAGCCATTCCCGCCTGGTAGGTGTTGAGGACCGATCGTCTGGGAATGTCTTAGAACAAAGCAGGGCGAATCGAACGTTTTTCTTGTCGCCCCTAAAATCGACAGCTGCTCGTGGCCAGTCGCATCGTTTCCGAATGGGGAGCCCACCACCAGTAGCGGCGCAGATGGTGCTGTGGCGCTTACCCCAAAAAAGAGCTTCAACCCCTTTTCACATGTCGGGTTGGGAATGAGAGGGGGGGCGCAGATGGACTCCGCCAGCCACGGGTAGAATGCAGGGATAGGGATCAAATAAGAAAAATCCAGGGAATAGAGCATAGCAACCAGCATGGGTGGCATGAAGAACAATTTGGCTTTATCTGATAGATGGATGAAAAGGCTTGGTCTGAGCTGCTGTTCCTTCAGCGCTGATTCCGCTCGAGGTCGACAGCAATAGATTGTATCCATAGATAGATTAGATGTTAGAATAGATTCCATCTGGATATTATGATCAGAATTTTTCTTCCACTTGGCCAACGGGAAACCCGCCGCGAGAAACCTGGCTGGCTGCGATAGCGGGGATACGCTAGCAAAGAGCGACCCAATAGTCATTCACAACTACGCTGGCCATCCAGGTGGCAGTTGCCAGTTAGTAGGTTTTAGTTGCGTTGCAGTTGAGGATGGGATATACATACACTGCAGGCACGGCGATAGTCCCCCCCCCCCGAGGAAGGATACCACCACCAAGCCAGATGTTTCTTCCCGGCAAGGACCATCCAGAAACATGTCGGTATTTACGGAAGACATTCCCATCTGCCAGAAAGCACTTCATTCCCTATGAGATGTTGGGGAACAAGTACATAGTAACCTGACTCGCTGAGCAAAGATCTCAGGTTTGAAACAATCTACACCACCCAAATCAGGTACAAACATTTTTTAGTCTCCTTTTCCTCCCAAGCCCCCCTTGCAGCCTTCCCGCTTTGCCTGTCAGCCAGCCAGCATTCTTATATTAAAGACCCTTGGGCATCTGAAACTCGGGACGACTAAACCGCTTTGGTCACTTTCTTCCGTTGAGTGGGCATGGGACCATCCCCCAGAAAAAAATAAAAATAAAAATAAAAATAAAATAAAACTCTCCTTCTTTTTCTTTCCTTCCCTGCTCCTTACATCCTTACATGAGGTGCACTGTGTATACTAACTAACACGATAATAAGCGCCGCAAAGCCGCGCGCAAAATGGAGGATTTCAAAAACCAAGAAAATAACATGCAATGAGTTGCTGTAAGCCGTGGACTTACAGCCAGCAATGCTGACCCGAGCGGCCAAGTTACCGCGCCGCTCGGGTTAGTCCTGAAAAGACCGGCCAAAAACCGACCTCGTGTTCATGGCTGACAGCCGCCTAAGGTTGGGTGCCATTTCCTCTCATGGATAAAAGGGGGAAGATCTCCGGTATTAAATCCAGGACTACGCATATGGACCTCTGTAAAACATCCAAGTGCAGGGTTCATAATCACATGAGATGTTCGTATATTGAAAGGCCGCCGCAGCACTACATGTTATTTGGAACATTTTCCTCTCATAAATGCTACGTCGATATTGCTCGCGTCAAAGCCCGCGTCTCCAAAATTCCAAAAGACGGGGGAGAACTACTGTCATGGACATAATATACGGTGACGAGAGACTCGTCGGGATATGCACGTTGGAAAGGTGTAGTAGCAGGTAATTACTTATTGTCGACCCCACTGTATGTGAGTGGTCGACTGGAGCTCTCCATTCACTACGCTGCGGTTGTAAGTACTATGGGTGCTCTAAATTACCAATGTATGTCTGTCTTATCGTAGAAACCGGATACCTCGGACATAGGGGCCTTGATTGAAGTCCACCTCGGAGCCTCGGCCGCCCTGGTCAGCGAACAAAGAAGAGCGATTAGACCAACGCCAGGCAAGAAAATCCATGTGGTTCATTACCCTCAAAAAAAAAACAAAAAAAAAAACAAACCCGAGAACACCGAATTCTAACGTAGCAGATAGAACTAGGAAGAAATTCCGTCTGCCGAACGCCTACAACTGCACGATATCCCGCTGGGCCACGAACTGTGTTTGTGCCAAGACAGCACCTATGAAACGGCTCCGAGTCACCATCCGAACGACTGGAGCTAAAAACAAATTGAAATATTGCACCATGCGATGGTTAAGAGTCAGGCGTACATCGTCATCGAAGCTTGGGATACAGGGAATATCCTCTTAGTCAAGCTCGATAATGTCAACGACCTGCTGAGTGGGGGCTGGAGTTGTCTTGCTTGATGTGGGTTCGTTGTCCGAGTCATCCGGACCGTCTTCCTGGATAGTTTTTGGCCTCCAGGTCCCTTCCGCCGATACCCATATGGACCTAACAGACTTCAGATTTCTTTCTTTCTCGAGCTGGCCTCGTATCTCGAGCAGGAAACCGTCCACGACAAGATTCAGTGGCCTCGCATCGCCATCACATGTGGGACACTTCCATCGGTCCACCAGAGTAGGTTCGGTGGTTGGACAACCCTGTGAACATATCAACGGCGACTTCCCATGACGACAGGGTTTGGTTGGCCTTGATGTCAACCAGGTCTCCAGGTCGAAACACTCCAAATGCGTACAACTTTGCCCACGAACAGGTATATTCCAGATAGTGGCACTCCATGGGTCTGCCAGGTCGATAGGGAGGTCACTCGTTACCAGCGCCACGTCGTCATCATCCAGATCCACGCCGGAAATACGCCTCTGGATAGCCAATCGAGAAGCTTCAGCACTCATAACCCGCTTACTTGTGACCATCATTATTAGGTCTTGGTGTTTTCGTGTCTCTACAACCTCAATCGCAACACGATACTCGAATCCTTTAGGCACATTTGACGATCGAGGAAGAGATATTTGCAACTCGTTCTGACCAGGCTTCAAAATCGTCTTGTCAAGCTCAAGTGGGAGATCCTTTGAGTGTTGCGCTTTGCGTCGAGGCTGAAGGAATGTCTCGTTCACCTTGACAAAGACATGCTTGGGCCATTCCGGATCGGCGACAACCCATTCATGTTGGTAAGCAGAAGACCCTTTCCTGGCCTGAATTACCTTGACGCGATATCTCAATGATCCAGAACCGTAGCAACAAACTGGTATCCGGCTCCCGGCAAGCATGACAGGCTCGACGATATTTCGAAACGACTCCGGGCTGATGAGAAATTCCATGACGTGAATATTGCCATTGGGCAATAGCGGAGCGGGCTCCCGAACTAGCTCCTTGACATATTGATAATATCGACCTTGTGTTGTAGATACCGGGCGCGCGGGTTTTCTATCCGGGCTTCGTTCGAGTACCTGATGGAGGGAGGCCATTACCGAAGATCTCTCATACTGATCATGAGGGATCAAGCTGGCTTGGATTGGTGGGTCCCGGATTGCGGGGATAAACCTTCCCGCGGAGCCCTTGAGGGCGGGTGTGACATTGCGACCAGAACGTTGCAGAACGCGAGTTTGATGCGCCCCCGCATTGATAGGCGTCTGCTGTAGATTCGTATTACTTGCTGTGGGTGACCGTGTGGCCCTCGCCATTCCTGGGGCTGCAAAAGTCGCGTTTGGGTAAGACCCAACAGAAGGATTGCTAACCAGGCGCTGGAACTGAGCATACTGAACTTCCGGAGAACCTCCATGTTGCTGGTTTTGAATCTGGGGCTGGGGTGCGTTGGTACCGTATGGAGAGGTGTATGAAGATTGAGTAAGCGGCTGGGGAGGCGAAGGCGCAAACGTAGAAAACACTGGTGGTCCTTGTGCTTGAGGGCTCTGGACTGGTGACCCTGAAGCAAGCCCGGATGTTGGGGGAAAGTGTCCAGGGGATAGAATAGGGGGGCTCTGTATGTAGTCATGGCTGGTTGGTGAAACATGATGCGGTCCGACCATCAGCACCTGTGCTTGTTGGTGGGCTTGCTGATGAGCCATTTGGATGTTTTGATGTGGTTGAGGGTGCACGGCAACCGTCTGCTGTTGGTATTGTTGCCGGTACTGGTGCCCGAGGGCCATCTGCTGTTGATGTTGCTGACTAGCAGGCTGAAGCTGTCGATATTGTTGGACAAATGCTCGCTGCTGTTGCTCTTGATTTTGCTGTTGCTGTCCTTGAGCCAGTAGCAGAGCTTGCTGATATTGTTGTTGATCAAGCGGCATTGATTGTTGCTGGTTAACCATCTGAGCTTGTTGCACTTGCTGCTGATGGGGGCTGGACCTGGCTGGTTGAGCGACCTGCTGGGCAGCTTGTTGGAAGGAAGGTCGTCGAGAATAGGCTGGATGCCCATATTGCACGCCTTGAGAAGGTAAGTGCTGTTGAGCAACTATCGAGCTTTGTTGAGACGGTCGCCGCGCCTGCTGTTGCTGTGAGTAAGACAGCTGAACTAGGTGTGTAATTAATGGTTGGTACTGTCTCCAGAGATCTTGATTATTTGCCTCGAGTGTATCCTGGTCCATTTCTGCCCCGATGTGCATTCTTCCCAGCTCATCTTGATGCCTTCCTTGATCTTGCGCAAACAGCTCGTCGAGCTGCGGCGTGATCTGGTTGTCATCTGGCGATAGACCCGTGAGGAGCTTGCGCGATGACCTAAACATGACAGTCTGTAGAGTTGGAGACGGCAAACGCAATATGGTCAGAAACTCATCCACAAGTGGAGGATAGCCCCTTTTATTCCAACGCTGCCGTAAAGCATCGTGTCGCCGAGCAAGGCAG
This sequence comes from Zalerion maritima, assembly GCA_022664585.2. Taxonomy (NCBI): domain Eukaryota; kingdom Fungi; phylum Ascomycota; class Sordariomycetes; order Lulworthiales; family Lulworthiaceae; genus Zalerion; species Zalerion maritima. The sequence goes on along the minus strand of JAKWBI020000163.1, from coordinate 71,998 downwards.
TCGAGAAACACGGAAACGTGCGGGAATAAGGCATTGTAATCTTCAGTCGAGAAGCCTGCTTTCTTGAGGGAGTGCTCAGTCGGGAATTGGGAAAGTATCAACAGATGGTCTGGGTTCATGTGTGGAGGCGTATTTGGCCGAATGTAAATCTCGAGGATCTTGAAAGCGGCGTCCACCCGGGGTGTAGCAATCAAATTGGGTAAGATTGGGCTTTGGTGAGACCATAGACAAAATGCTTGGTGGATGGCTAGGAATAGGAAATCTTGCTTGACACATGCTTCGCTCAGAATTACGAGCCGAGAGAAATACAATCCACATCTCTCGTTGGGATGAATTTTTTGGCTGAGTTCGTGGATGCGATCTACAAGGTAAAAGGGCTGGGTTCGACTCTGGGTCGCTATTTGAGGCTGTCGTTGCAGTATCTGATCAAAGGGAGGTGGGGCAGTTTGCTGAGCAGGTTGAGGAGGACGCTGCGGGAAGGTAGATAGAGATGTGCTAGTATCATATGGTAGGTCAAAAGCTTGTCTAAGGAGATTCGACTGTTAGTATGGGCGATGGAACCGGCCAACACAAGCGTCAAGGCATTCATGGGGTGATAATTCAGAAAATCAAACGTACTCAGTGCGTCGTCTCTTGGCTGACGGCCCTCGCTGCCCATGTTGCTGGTCCGTGTGCCTACTTCCGTCTACCGATGAATCGCGGGAATGGATGGCGGAGACCCGACGCGAAGACAGTGCTGGGGACGGCTGCGCCGTAAAGTTGTGTACGTTGTTTATGACTGGTGGTGACACTACTCCGGGAGAGTCAACTGGCGGGGATGCTCCTGAGAAGTGGCGAGCCTGAGCAAACTGTTGGCCTCTGGAATGGATATTTAACGGGGGATTTGGGGGAGCCTGAGGGGTAGAATCTGGAAAGGGTTGGGTGGGATGTGGATCGGTTTGGGTCGTGAGATCAGCCACACAATGTGGTTCCGTGCTGCGTATCGCTTCCGATAGGCCTGTTGTCGCATCAGACTCAACTTCCGCATTTGCGACCTCAGATGCCCCGGTCATATTACAAGTCGGGCTATCATATCCAGTGGATACAGCTGGGCTTGGTTCATCGCTTGGCGCAGGGGAGGGAAGCACTCCAGCCGAGCTCTGAGAGGATGTATGGTTTGGAGAAGAAGCCGAACTTGGCTTCTGGTGACGTGGTTGATCTGGGCGATTATTGGGTTCGCTACACTTGCTTGGTAGGGAAGCAGCAGGGGGAGAGGCCTGTGGAGGAGCGATATGTTGTGGGGGTTGTTCCTGATTAGAAACAACAGTACTAGAGGGGTTTTGGGGTCGCGGTGGACGAGGGGAGGGCTGGATAGGTCTGGTAGTTTCCATCCATGATTTTCGCCGGCCTCCTAGGAAGGAGTTCAAAGTCGAGTTCGTAGCAGCAACTTCACGGGCCGTAGTGACGGTTTGGGGGGGTCGATCTCCTCTGTGGTGACCTGGCGACATTATACCGCCTCATGTGCGTCTCGTAGAGAATCGTTAGTCCAGGCAAGTATTCTTGTGCAAGACTGGGAAGGCTAAGATAATCTTTGTTGGCATTAATATGCGAGCCTATAGGTAGTTTTGCCGGTTGCTATATGGGATCTAAGGGGATGAAGAATGTGTGCGTGCGAGTGCGTAGTTACTATGGTAGCTAGCTTGGGGTCTGTGGACTATATCTTTGAGATGCTTACCATGAATCTCGAAGCAACCTGGAATGATGAGAGATGGCTGAAGATTTAGAGAGGTACTCCGATCAGCTTCTGGTGACGGCGGTGACCAAAGGTAAGGGCGCTCTAGACTACGTAATCCCAGAACAAGAGCATCCAAGAAGCCACATGACGAAGAAGGCGCGAGTGTGTAGTTGTTCGGCTGCTGAGGAAGGCACAGTTCCGGTGTTGTCAATTGAAGATGGACGGGAGGAAAGAGCTTCAGGGACGTTCTTTTTGCTGGAAGGCGGTAGATCGGATGAAGCAGGGACCTTTATTATCACGCTTGGGAAGGTCGATTGTTAAAGACAGAGGAGCTATAAGTCAAGTGTATATAGATATAAGAAATGCTCTGGGGGGATCGCTTGCGAAAAGAAAAGAAAATACTAACAGTTAGAACTGCGTGAAGTTGAAGTTATTTTCATCGGGAGGCGGCGACATGGTATGTCGCGGCCCGGTGGTGTCGTAGTTCAGTGCTGCAAGAGAGTGGTCAAAGCGCCACAACGTCCCAGCGTACAAGCAATTTCGTCCAAGCTTTCGTAAAATCACACCATGACCGTTCTTTTAAAATATGAAGCCCTCTTACCCCATTCCCAGTATCCAATTATATGAGCACAAAAACAGTTCGACAAAAGCGGGACACACTTGAGGCTGAATCATTACCCATTCAAGTTCATGATCTTGTTGCAGGAAACCCTTAGGAAAGCGCTTATCTGGCTTATAGGCGAGGCACGATGCCAAACATATATACAATAGTCTGCAATTTGCTTCAATCCCCTTAGATCAGATCTCATGGAGCGGGAAGCGGGTGGTGCCGTATTTCTTCGCTATGGAAGGCTGTGGCAATCAAGGGGTGAACAAAGGAAGCTCTTGAGGCGTGGTTGTATAAAAACACACACACGCTTTTCAACCTCCACCGACGCTATGCCGCCACACAACGGGACAGCCAACACATGGGCCATAATACCAATATGGATTTTCAGTTTTGTAGTTAGTCGTGACACTTACTGTATATCTAGATAGGGAAGCGATGTTGGTCGGTTGGCGAATGTTTCGTGGCGTGATAGCCTTAGGGGCTGAAGAGAATGAGTGACGGACCTAATTTGAGAACGCATATACCGGCTCAGCAAGGCTAAAACCATCACCAGAAACAGGGCAGAACATCGCACGCTTATCCAAATGTATCGTAGAAGGACCCTTAGGATATTTGACTAAGGAGTGGGCAGCTATCTGGTATGATTAGTTTGGTGGTCCAAACCTCCTAAAATCGTTTAAATCCCACCTCGGAGCCTATGGATATCCCATTGTGTGTCCATGTTTATCGACCAAGTAACTATTATTCTCAAACCCAATGTCTGTCCAAATTAGTACAATCATCCCAGCGTGAAAGAACATTCTTCCCAATCCGGGGTTGCCTTTTACTACCCTGTGAACGTCCTCCTCTAATACTCAATATCATGGTGTCACATTTCTTAAAAGTAAACCGTACCTGACCGCACCATGAGCCAGTCTCACCTCGAGCTGGATGCTTCCTGGCATTCTCCCAAAACACTTAGTTCCTGATAGCTGCCAGGTTTTGTATTTCTCACGCCAAGCTAGTCCAACTTCGGCAAAATGTTCAAGCCAAGACATCCCAATTCACGACCTCACATGATGGGAACTGGCGTGCTTATCATCGTGCGGAGGCAGATTACAAACCTTCAGCCGTATGCACCATACACACGTCTAACAAACCAAGCGGGATCTTGTCGAACTAACTGTATTTCAGCTCTAACAGATTTAAAGAGCAAGCAACACCAAAGCAGCAGCAGAAGGGCCAATAGAGCCTCCGTCGTGTGCATGCTCGTAAGTCATGTGTTACCCCTCCCAATCATGTTTCAACAGTCAGTTCTGCCCAACCGTACCGAGACCACTTGCCACATTTCAAACCAAGTGGCACGGCAGGCGGCATCGGACATTCAGAATTGCGTGTGTATGTGTGTGTGTGTGTGTGTGTGTGTGTGTGTGTGTGTGTATCTGTGTCGAAGGGATAGGCGATTGATGAGGACCAAAAAGATAAGAATTGCGAGGAGGATTTTTGGCGAGGGATCGGCGACGAAAAGAAGCAGAAAAACTTATTGAAACCAAGTGGGCACTGGTAGGGACGATGATGTTTCCATTGACAACCAATCAGGGATAGTGGGCCCATGATACATGAGCGTATATCCATATTTCTTTTCTGAAGAAGAGCAGGAGGCTTGGCGGGATCAAGACGGGGACGACTGGCAAGTTGGATACAATACTGACTCCTCGTGGTGGTGATGCAACTAGTTGCTGGCGCTCGTATTGAGCCCTCTCGTAGCTCATCGTGGATGTCACGAGAGGAAGTCGGAACTCGGACCACCTAGCAGCCAAACGGGGGTAAAATAAGGATGTAAGTTTTAAAGATTGCTGGCACTCGGACAAAGAAACCGCCCCCGAGACTACATGCTGCCAGTGCTGGTGAGCTATCTATCCACCTACTCGTCCATATCCCATCATTCATCGCCCCAACGCTTGCATTTTCCCAGCCCACCGCAATCCTCGCCAGTCCCCAAGGGGACATGTCCCTGTTGTCTCTGACGTGTGTCTTTTCCAGCGCATCTCCAATATTCTGTGCCGTGTCCGGTTGTTTTTTGGCCCAGGGTCGTCGCCACTCTGTAGTTGCTCAGTTCAGTTCGCTCCAACTTCCCGAACCAACCCATCAACCCGCCTCCGATTGCGTTCCATCCGACCCTCCACTCCACACCAAAGAAGGAGGTTCCCGGGCCTATTTTTTTTTTTTTTTTTTTTTAGTTTCTTATTTTTGAAACCTTTATTTTGGGGCTTAGTTTTTATTCTCTCTATTCCCACAATTAGGCTCTGGACGCGCTATTTGCTATTGTTGTTGCCGCCAGGCCAAAGCTGGTGCTGCTCTCAACCTCCCTCCCCTTCCTCCTCCCCTCGACGTCGCTCTTTCGAGTTCCCAACCAGCCCTTTGTACGGGGCATTCTTACAGTACCTTTCCGTCACTAACCAACCATCCCCCCACTACACCACACGCCCACGCTGCGAGAGCTGCGAGAGCCGCCGTCTTCCGGCAACCACAACGGCCATCGAAATATCAATACCATCATCATTACAAAGGGAGAGAAAAAGGAAGAGCGGCTTGTAGCGCCTTCTCCCAGTCATGGCTTCCCGAAAGGAGCCCAAGGACCGTCCTGAGGTCGGCAATATATTGATTGTTGTCCGTAAGTTTACCCATCGTGACTGCGGCGGGCTAAAACTCGTTACGTCGTCGGAATTCAATATTTGGGATGCATTCACTTGATCCCTCTGCATCTGCCCCTGTTTTGGTCATTCGCCGTTCTTGCCACAAATCTGACACAATCTTGGACATGATTTAGATGACTTCAAGGCCCGAAGCTCAGACGAACTTACCCTTGCTAAGGGCGACCGAGTCGAACTCATCGAAAGGGACGATGAATTTGGCGATGGGTGGTTTTTGGGAAAGCACATGGTCAATGGCAATAGCGGTCTCTTTCCAGAAGGTGAGTTTGGTCCTTCATATCTGCTCCGACTCTCCTCCAACCTTCTTTATGTGGTCTATCGCAACTTATTCTCTTTCGCCCCTTCCTTCCTTCCTTCCTGCCTCATCCATCCACCCGTCCTTCTTTCATGCCCCCAACAAACGTCATTCTGAAACTAAAACTCTTCCAGTATACACACGGCCTGCACCTAGGAATGTACCTCCTCCGACTGCCTCGTCGCCCACGCCTACTCCCACGCCTACTCCAACGCCCATCACTGCTGCGGCATCGACGACGTCGACCACACCTCCGAACGAAAAGCAGGCGTCATTGCCCAAAGGGGAGAACTCCACCGCACCCTCACCAACCATCCATGAAGTGGAAGCTCCCGTCGTCTCATCGCCTCCCATGACCACCCCATCCTCGCTTAAAACCGACACTTCACCTATCACTCTTCCTTTAAATGCATCTTACACTCAGCCATCCATGCCCACCTCGTCCAGCAACACTTTCCCCCCGGTAAACTCACCCTCCTCGACAACAGGAAATCATTCCCTCGGCCGTATCAACACCAGTCAGGACCGAAACATGCTCCACGAGACGCTGCACGTTATCAACGAACACATAACCGACATGAGGTCGCCTCCCATGAACGGAAGCCTTCCCTCGGCCGCAACCGACTCGGGCAGCGAGTACAGCTCTCACTTAGACCACCGCATGTCCTATATTCATGGCGAGGAAACGGATGAGGAGGAAGATGGCACTCATTCAAGAGCAGAGGTGGAGTCGTGGAATCCCGACGAAGTGGCGGAATATCTCTTTACGGCCGGCGTGGAGAAGCGCCATTGCGAGGTTTTCCGGGACCAGGAAATCGCGGGTGAAGTTATTTTGGGCATGGATCAGTCTTCACTGTTTCTGAAAGCCTTCGACCTAGGCCCGGTAGGGAGGCGTCTGAAGACATGGCAAAAAATCAAGGCTCTGCAGGATGAAGTGAATGGGATGGGATCAGCCACCAGGAGGACGACCCAGACGTGGGGTAGCGAGATTGGGTCAGAGGATGCCAGGAGGATGCGGAGCCGGACAAACACGCTAACAAGCTCGGTCTACAAACCATCATCTTCGTACGACGACGGCCGCATGTCTGCGCAGGGGAAGCGAACGTCCATCAGCTCGACCCCTCGCCTCGAACCAGGTCAGACATCGCCAGTATCACCTCATGCCCTCCTGGATAACCAGAGCCCTACGCGTCCGATGCACGAGAAGAGGCCTTCGGCAGCTTCGGTACGGGAACTCGGCCAACTTCGCCATTCGAGACGCCACTCATCCACTGGAAATGACTTCCGCATTGGCAGTGGCTCAACCTTAAACTCGCCTACGGCTGGAACTCCTAAAGCTAGCTTCACTGGATTTTCCCCCTCGGCCCCCACACCGGCAGCAGGATTAGGATCGGCCCCAACTTCAGCTACCGCCGCCGCCGCCACTGTGGCTGCTGCCCACAAGAAGCAACCCTCATTTGACAGAAATTGGACTCTTGGCTCTGCCACTGCATCTGTCAGCAAACGACCACTCTCCTCTGCTGGATTCCCGGACGTTGCGGGCGTCTCGGATCTCGACCTGCAAGACTCGGCTGTAGACCTCGACCGAGGGTACTTTTCCGGAACCGACGCCGACGCCGGCCGGCGCAACGTTCTGCGTAAACGTGGAAGTACCGCCCATTCGAGGAAATCAAGCTATGCCGAAGAGCAACGCGTAAGAGCCGGTACAGCCCTCTCCCGCCACTCAAGGTTTGGCAGTGTCGACTCTGCCCGCGACCAACCCCCGACCGCAGCACAGAAGTACTACGGTATTTCAAATACTCGCCGCACAGCCTCTACACACACTACAGAATCTATGCGGCTCGCTCCTGCGAAGGAGACCCCTCCCCCAACAGTCACCAAGCTGGATCGCACCGGCACAGACATGAGCGAGCCCTCGCCTGCCTCTCCCGCCAACACTAACAGACAGGCCCTGCACGGTGACTGGCTCATGTCGTCGCGACTGGGCGTCAAGACAGCATCCCAGGGGCTCAGAGCTATCTCAGATGCCGTCACTGGTACAGAGCGCATGAAGGCAGCAACACCGATGGAGTCTCCGTTCAAAGAACCCCCGATGCAATCCCCATCACGGGCCGGATCCAGCACGCCCTCTGCAGGGCCCAGTTTCGAGCTCGAATCTCCCGATACCACCAAGAGTCCCAGTACGCCGGCAACCGCTGCCAGCCAGAAGAGCCGCAAGAAAACAAAGAAGGAAACAAGCGCCTACACCCGTGGCTTGCAGAAGGTTTCTCCGCGCGAGGCCATGGTAGGAGCAGACTACAGCGGCTGGATGAAGAAGAAGAGCTCCAACCTGATGACGACCTGGAAGCCTCGCCTATTTGTTCTCAAGGGCCGCCGACTGGCTTACTTTTATTCTGAGGATGACGATCAAGAACAGGGCCTCATCGATATTTCCTTCCACCGCGTTCTCCCCGCCGACAACGAGCGGCTCACTGGCCTCCATGCAGCACTCACTGGAGCCTCCAACGCCCCAACCATGCCAACCGGTACGAGTGTCCAGACTCTGGCCGAAGTAGATGACGCTCGGACAGTGGACAAGGGCGGTGACACCATGTTTATCTTCAAGCTTGTTCCCCCAAGGGCTGGCTTGTCGCGGGCAGTAAACTTCACCAAACCGACCGTACACTACTTCGCGGTTCCAAACATCAAGCAAGGCCGTCTATGGATGGCGGCGCTGATGAAGGCCACTATCGACCGCGATGATGCGCAGCCAATCACGACGACGTATCAGCAAAAGACCATCTCGCTCACCAAAGCCCGTCAGATGCGTCATCGCCCCCCGGCTCTGATGGGCCTGGAAGAAAAGGCCGAGGACGAGAAGAAGGATGCGAAAAAGGATTCCAACGGCCTTTGTATAGTTTTCAACGAGACGGATAGCGGTGTCTCTGGCCTCGATAAGCTCGGCCTACACCAGATTGCTAGCGCAAGGCTCCAACCCGATAGCTTTGGCTTAGAGAAGCACGTGGCCGCTCTTTCGCCAAAGAGCGCATAGAATGCCGCCTTTGGCCGAGCCTGGCCGCGGCTCTCCAAATCACACATCAAAGAACCAGCAGTGTCGTCAAGTTGATTTTGCAATCTCTTTTGTTGACCAACACACGAGCTACATATACTTCTATTTCTCGTCATATACAGGCGGACGGTGGGGATGGCATGGTCGGCGTATATGGGCTTTTTTCTCCCGTGAGTCGGGCTACAGGCATAATCAGACGTCATATGCCTAGGTTGCCTGTACCTCTAGTCTCCGTACTGTACCACGAACACTACACGCATTTGGTTTTTCTTTTCTTTTTTTTTAATGGCAGTCTTCGACGATACCGGTAAGCAGGAGCGTTGAGTCCAATTTGATATTCCCTTTCTTTTTGTTGCTGGAATGAACGAGATCAATACGAGATGTTGTAGCGAGTGGGAACGAGTAGGGAGAAATAACTTGAACTAGCTATCGTCCTGAGTATGTATCACGACAAATTCTGAATTGCCTAACGCCAGGAGCGGAGTTTTCATTACCTTGGAGCGGCAGTTCGAATGAGTGGGCCGAGGCCGAGGCTCTTAGCAAGACGGGGAGGAGTGAGAAGCCAGAGGGAGGCCGGAGGCCAAGGCAAATGAGAGCAAGGTGGAGGACGAGAATTGGCCACAGCGGCACTCCCACCAGCCCCGGAAAGTTTTCTACCTTCCTATTAATACCATAGTCACATACACCACCCACCCGCTGGTGCTCTTCTTATTTTTCTTCCGTCCCCCTCTTTCCGTTGCTGCCATTGTCATGAAAAATGCTTGTTTAGACCGAGTCTTGTAACCGTTATTTAGCACATACCCTCCCGAGAAGCCGAGAAGAACCTCTCGGTGCGTTTTCCTCTTTATTGTAACTAGTCTCAACTTTTCTCACATGAAAAGTCACTACTCCCCCAATCTAGTGGAGGGGTGGATGGCGTCTTTTTCACTCAATACAATTAAAGTACTTTTGGTCGACTGAGGCAACGGATTACCCTATGAGTAGCTGTGAAGCGTATGGCGTGCTGTCATGGGCCACTGGGAATTGTGGTGATGAGGTATTCGGACTGTGTTGGGGTTTGAATGGCCAGCGGTGGGAGGGTAGTCGTACTCTACCAGTCTGTCAATGGGGAAGGCTGAGAGATCTCTCGTAACAATAGGACATGATGAGTACCAGTTCTGAGTTAAGTCCCATCCCCTCGAGGACTGGAGTATAAATGTAGAACTATGCAAGCATACCTAGGTGTGTACCAGGCCCTTGTATTTTGAACATATGCTCACGATTAACCATTTTGCCCTCTAGTGCTTCCGGACCCTGCGACAGACTTTTTTTTCGCGTTTCTCTCTTCTGTTCACGACGACTGGTCCCAGCCACCGAACTCAAAGCAAAACTAAGCCAGCCAACACCCATGATGATGATGCAGGAACAGGGACAACAATGCGAGCAATCGCCGAACGAGGCACAGCACGAAATAGAATCTTTGCACCCGGCATGGCGGCACGCGGTGGACAAGTACACGGGCCGCGTGAAGTTCTACCGGAAGGAAGGGAGCAAGGATGACGCGCAGACCGAAAACCCGACGCTTTACGCTCTTCCGACGCCCTGGGAGCTGAGGGGGAACGTGGGGTTGTTTGAGGATGAGACAGGGAGGATGGTGGTGGATGAGTGGTTTTATTATAATCCCAGGACTAAGGAGACGAGGAGGGGGCCAAGGCCGGGGAAGGGGAAAGGAATGGGAAGGGGAAGGGGAAGGGTAGAATGGGGCGGTCCCAGTGGGGGCGTTACGCCCGACATGCTTGTTCCTTTGGGTGGCGAGACTCCTAGGAAGGGGAAGGGGCACGGGCATGGACACGAGCGAGGACATGCAGGGTATCCCCCGCCCCGTCCCCTTGCCGGGCCAACACCTAGCAGCGGACCAGATTCGGGGCGGAAGTTTCTTGCCTCGTCGCACTTCGGCACGCCTATCCCGCTGCGCAATTCCCCCACGGCATTTTCCATCGAATCGGGGACGTCGGTGCTCCGGCGGCGAGCTATTGGGGATTCGCCCTCCGTCCTGCAATCGCAGTACGACATCCTCGGCACGATCGATCCGGGTAGCTCGGCCGGAGCGCCCCTTCTTCCCGATCGCGCGCGGGGCGCGAAGGCCGGGGAAGCGATCGGCGGCATGAACAGCGGCGTCTTTGTCGTGAAGTCCCGGCAAAACTCCCGGCTGTTCGTGCGCAAGGACTTGAGCGCCGGCTCGGAATTCCTGGCGCGGTACATGCGAAGGGAGGTGCGGCTGACGAGGGACCTGATGCACTGCGGGCTGGTGGCTTACGTGGACGCCGCGGTGGAAGGCGGGGACGAGAGAGATGGTGGTGATGTTTGGCTGCTGCTGCGTCCGGAAAATTCTCCTCCGCCGTCAACGTCTTCTTTTTTTTTTTCTTCTTCGCCCTCTCCCGCCAAGGGAAGGAAGGAACCGGGGGCGGACAAGCTGAGCAGCTTCTTGAATGGCGCCAACCCGTTAAGAGCGACGGTGATAATGGAATATTGCGACTTGGGCTCGTTGGGGGATCTGACAAGGAGACTTGCGACGGTGAGAAGGAACGCGGGCGAGGAAAGGGTGCCGGAGGGGTTTGTCTGGCACGCGTTCGTTGCGCTGGCCGATGCGCTGGCGTTTTTGAGGACGGGGAGGAGTTTGGGAGCGACGAAGAGTTTGAGGAAGGAGAGTGGCATGGGCATGGGAAGGGATGGGGCGTGGAAGGCACTGGTTCATGGGGATGTCAAGCCCGATAATGTGTTCTTGAGGAGTAGGAGCGGTGGTGCGGCGGAGGGAACTATGGGGGAAAGGGAAGTGAAGTATCCCTATGTGGTACTTGCTGATTGGGGACTCGCGAGAAGCGAGGAGGGTGCAGACGTGGAGGATAGAGTTGAGACGGCGGGCGGAAAGAATGTTTGGGCTTTGAGTGGGAGTTGGGTTTTTCACGGGGTATGTATGATGAGTCCTTGTATTGTTTTTCCTTTTCCTCCCACTGTGCGTACTTGAGAGGTATCACGGAGAATAGTGGATCTGGAGAGGATAACTAACAACGTACGGAATGTTCTTCGTGGTGACGATAGCCAGAATTAGCATTCGACCCGTACCCACCGGCCAACGCAGCGCAACTCCAAGCCGGGCCTCACACCACCAAGTCGGACGTGTGGGCTCTCGCTGCTTGCATTTTTTGCTTGTGCGAGAGGGATAACATGGCCCATATTGCCCGGTCCGTACCACGCACCAAACAAAAGAACATGCCTCCGCCGAAGGAATTCCTCCAGGGCCGAGCAGCTAAGCTGCAAAGTTTGGATTTGAACGACGGGAAAGAAGTTTATAGCGAGATCCTGCAAATGTGTATTAGGTATGCGGGACACCCATTGCCCGAGGAACGACCGGGCGCTGAGGAGCTGCTGGGGGAGTTGAGGGAGGGGAGTAAGGCTTGGAGGAGGGGGATGAAGGAGATGGGAGTGAACGGGGGAGGTGGAGCAAGAGGAGGGGATAAGCAGGTTCTGGTTAAGTTGTTGCCCGTGAGGGTGCTTTGATTAGGAGGCTAGGTATGGGGGGTGGAAGTCCAATGCTTAAGAAGTGGAAGGCTTTAGAGAAAGGTAGTTATTGGTACTGAGCTTACCAGAGAGTGCGGCCAATATAAGAAAAATGGGGTCCTTCCAAGTTGACCTCCGTTGGACCAGATCTGGAAATGGCATCTTGTGGTTTTGTAGTATGATTTACATTGGTGTATCCGATCTAGCCTATCCAGTAGTTATCTTGCGCTTAAAGTTGCCGATTCCTGTTTTATTGCATATTTTAAAAAGCATTTCCTAATAATATTAATACCTAGTGTAGCGGGGAGTAGGTCTGATAACCTCGCTGCATGGTCGGTGTTTAAAACCAAGCTGTTTGGTTTGGTTAAACCTCCAGTTGCCTGTTTAGGAATGGTAACGCTCCAGAAAATATAGAATAATCCTGTACAGGATTATTCCTAAACGAGGATATGGTATTTGGGGGAAAATATAATATATTAAATAAAAGTTACATCTTTATGACCAAGTTTCTGCCGCCATGGTTTATTACCCTCCCAGAAAATCCATAAGTCCCGGGGGTCCTTTTGGCTTTTTATATAATCCTATACAGGATTATTTTAGGGTTTTAAATTAATTATTTAAGCAGTTACGCCGGGCATAGGTCTTTGGTACAAATGCAGCTGGGGATACCTCCGGCACCGCTATAATATAATATTCGGCTAAAAATAAATTACCCTTTGAATAAAATAAGAATAATAAATTCGGGATAATAATGGGTAAAACTGGGCAGATTTATATAATATATAAGGTTTAAAATCTTTTCGAAAACCAACCATTTATATTTTAAATAATTTATTATTATAACAAAACTTAGGAATATATTTTGGAAATAAAGGAATAATACGGAAATTTTACGGCGCCGTTTTAACGGATATATAATTGGTTAATATTACCACCCTATGCGTTATAATATATAAATTTCAACATTGCCAGCATGAGATCGTGACTTACGAGCCTCCTACGGCTTCTTAGTAGCGCCTCCTTTGTTCTGGTTCTGGTCCTGTCGCAGCTGAAGTCGTCGTAGCATGCTACATCGGCGCTGTTTCCGAGCATGGCGACGAGCTTGATCTCTTTGATCTCGAGACTTGCTGAACTCTTCAAACGCCTTCTTAACTAGGGCATTGCCAAGACCTCCAGAGTGAGGGCTGCTGCGGTGATCTAGCCAGTCTCGATGGAGAGTTAATTTTGCCGACTTGCCCATATCTTGTCTTCGTTGCTGAGTTGAAAATCCCTGTGCTGTGGCATGCACGTACTGGCAGCGGAATCGCCAAATGAGGTGCAAGACTTAATCGAGGACCAGACCCACAGCTTTGGATATCTGAGCAATGAAGGCTGTCTGGGCGAGGAGGACGGGAAGGAACTTGGGCCTTGATGTCGCTTGAGTGGTTGCGGCCGCCCCAAATCTTCTTCACGTAGCGCCCCAGCTTTTTAAAGGAGTGCTTCGCCTTGAGTAGCCCTATGGTCCCATAATTGGCAAGAGTTTCGTCATTTTCCGACCATCGTGACATGCGCACGTCACTAGGCAGTGGAGGGACGGACGGCCGAGTTTCTGGGTCCGGGAAGGACGTCAGGTCGAATTGGCGCTTGAATGCCGCACCTACGCCTACACCTACTGAAGTATTGCTACTTCCGCCTCTTGGTCGGCCGCCTGTTTCTCCCCGGGAGGCGCCAGTGTCGGTGTCAACCTCCTTTACCTTGGCACTTCGAGCGCTAGAAACTACATCGCTACCCAAGCACGTCTCCGTGATTCCCGAACGCTCGGAGGGCATTCTTCCCTCCCCCCATATCCACTTGTCCCCGACCAAGGCCTATCTCGCTTCCTCGCTCGACCCACGGAGGCTGGATGTGGATACGGACGAGGGACTCTCCTTTCCCCTGGAGCTGGGGGGAGTATCGTTTCCCCGATGGCGGCGAGTTCAGACGCGAGGATACTTATTTCCCTTACGAGGGAAAGCTCTAGGGGGGCTAGGAAGGTTAGCATTTTCTAATAGGTAAAAGGGGATCGGACAGATATATTAACCAGCTTTGGTTATTTTGGCCTGAGCGATCCGGATAAGGAAAAGGGGGGATGGTGGTATAGGGTTAAAGGTTAGGATAGGCGTGGAGGGAATGAAACCAGGTGGCTATATTATCAAGGCCATAATACTTAAACGGTAATGCGATTTTTATAGGCTTAACCATCGGGCATAAAAGAATTTATAATATTAATATTTTAAAATATAAAACTTATAAAAAGATTAATAAGAATAAAAAAATTTGAAATAATAAAGTTAAGGTTAAATATATTAAATATACTAAAATATTCATTATATAATTGAAAAATAAAATAAATAAGGTGGTTTTAAGAATTGAAAAAAAAAAGAAATAGAAGGAAATTAGGATTTGTATTTTAATAATATAAGGTTATGGGTGTATTTTATCGAGGTGGAAAATAAAAGGGTCAGTACTTATAAACCTGCCCGAATAATAAGAAAAATTAGGAATCGTTATTAATATTAAATCTTTCTTTTGGTACTTACCCCGAAAGTAAAGCAGAATTATACTTGGGAATATTATTTAGATCTCGATTCTTAGCAGTTCCGCCAGAAGCATAGGAAGAAGGATGAGAAGAAGGGAAACCTGGGGATAGTAGTGAAGGTATGGTACTTGGCACCCACCCGCATAAGCCTTGGGATAGCTTTGGAAGCGCTGATCTTGGGCACAAGTTTTCCAAAGCCGTCAGGGGGAGGGAAGTTCAGATCCGGAGCAATTGCTGTTAAATCTCAGGCACAAAAGGGAAAAGGAGAAATTTGTAAAACAGGGCCAGGTCCGGAGGCGGCGGCGATATCGCCGATGGCCGGTATTTGGGTCGTGAAGTATTCCGGCGTCGGCTTGAGCACCAAGAGCTCGGCGTTGTGCTTGCAGGCTAAGCGCGGAAGCAAGAGAACTTCGCTACGAAAGAGTTCCGGCGAGCAACACTATAGGAGTACCAGCTTGGAGCTCGGGCGGACATCAAGGGGGTAGGTAAGAGAAAAAGACCATGGAAAACGACCGGGGATAGGGGAAGCCTTAAAGATAATGGTATGAAGAAAGAGGAGACGGTGTAGTGCTTTATATTGGATAAGAGTTAATAAAGGATATAAAAAAAAGAACTCGAATATCGAGTGGAAAAAAACGTATGTATATAAACATAAAATATTAAATATCGGTATTTTATAAATATTAATAAATATTAAAACTGGGTTATAAAAAGTTTTTATATTTACGTCCGTAAAATTAAATATCAAATAGGCTTCGTAATTTAATCGTAAAATAATAAAAGGATAAAAAGGTATAAGATGGTATTTTAAGGCGGGTAGGTGCGGCTGTATTATTTTTAATATAATGGGTATAATATATAGTATAGTAAATATAAACTAGGGAGTAAAATTGTTTATTTTTATTAGGCTATTATTGGCGAAATTTTACGATATTTAGATTATTAAGGCCGTTATAATAAAATAATTCCTAAAAGCTATAAGCTATGGCTCCTAATATGGCGCCATAAATTTACTCATAGGGTTCTGCCCAGTCTTACGGGGGTGGTATTATAGTAGCGTCAGTGTTATAAGGGTTTACGGCCGAAAGGAGAAATCGGTTTACGAGGCTGAAATGTTCAGCCTATTTGGACACCTTTTTGGCAGGTTGCACGAGCCTAAAAATCTCTGCACGTCTTTACAGCTTATTGGGTACGTGTGTGGCTGCAAGCTGCGGCTCGATGCGGCTCGAGTATGTAATTTGGAAATAGATATGCAAAGACTCGGTTGGGGTGCGGCGGAACTTTGCGGCTCGGACTTGACTTGCGGCTGAAACTCGCCGCTCTAGTATTCATCGACGCCAAGAAAAAAGAATCAACTACCTCTCGTTGCGACAACGCTCGCGCAAGGGCTGTTATTTAAGTGGAAATGGATGCTTGCTTAAAGAGGCGTTGCTATCGGACAGCGACACACCCAAAAATGAAAAGCTAGTGGTAGAAAAAAAAGGAATCAATATGTGAACAACTCCACCGTGTCATCAATGGGCAACCCGTGTGGTCCGAGAACCCAACAGTTGCCACTAGAGAGTCTAGATCTACACCCTGGAAGCTGTGACTAGCACCATGTCTGGGAGAGGGTTGCGATACCAAGACCCTCATGTAATTGAAAGTTTAGATGGTAACACGAGAATTGGAAGCTAGTAATTAGGAATGCACAAAAGTATGACCACCTGGTGAATCCTGGAGTTTAAAACCCCGACAGTGCCGATACTGACCGGTGGAAGACTTAATAGTAGCTCCCCGAAGGTGTGAACCGCATAGCCGCTAAAACAGCCCTCTGAAATCCACGTGTCGAAATAATTGCGATATTGGATGATGATACTAGAATGAGAAAGCGTGGTAGAGGCAAACGGTGGAGATATGGACGAGCGCTTTGCGAACCCACAAGGTCGAAGCACCCGGCACTAGCGGCTAGAGCTTTGTTTTGTGTTTCCTGTGAGTTATGAATTGTACAATGTCTGGGAAAGCTCTTCGACATCGCGCGGAAGTCATTGAGAGATCAGACGGTGACACGGGCGAGGAATATTAAAAATAAGAAATAAGTATTTGAATGACTGTGTCTTTAACCTGCGGCATGCAAGCATCGGACACAAGCTGCTGTACGTTCTTTCTTGCATCTTCCACGAGTTGTTGTGAGGTGTAATGTAAATAAGTCGTGCCGTTAACATAGAAATGGTGAAGTCTTTGGGAAAGGAACACGTAGGCATATGTCCTATCATAGAAGCCCCCTAACCACCCTCAAACAATGAGAAAAGTATTAAACGTGACCGACTCTCCCTGAAGATAACAAAGCGTCTCCCGATTTCCTCAGCAGCTGCAATCTATTCTTGCGCCCCATTCCTCAATCGTCGAGAAATTTCGAGACAGTCTGTAGCATTTCCAACCTGTTGAATTTGACCGCAGGATTTCTCGGAAACTGTCAGCGTCGTTTTAGGCGGATCATGATTGCTTGCAAGAACACCATCCAGCGAATCTGGGGAGTCCCAAATCCGGGTATAGTTCGTAAGATCAATGACGCAGCATTTCGCGCTGACAGGCCAGTCCGGGACGCAGGAAGGTTGGTCCTGGTGTTTCGGGCTACGGTCTTGTACAGAACACAGCGCGCTAGCTGGCTCGTGCCGCTGCGCTTTTCCTAAAAGTAGGAAGTTCTAGTGAATGATTTGTGTGTGAGTCTGGCGTACCGTCCTACAGCTTCTTCCATAAATGGTCATTCTAGCATCGTAGGCGCCCATGATAGAGCTTTGTTTCGTTTAGGATCCCAATCTACATGGGAGACCGGAGAGGCTGTGAAGTGTCTCGAACGCAGTTAATATGCATCGGAGCCGGACCTGGACGGTTTTCATTAATCAGCTATCGGGATGTAATGTAGCAGTACCTTCAGCTACCTACCGTAGGGAGGCACGGCTATTTCGAGACACGGTGTTGACGCTGTTTTCCAACGTTATCAAGAGTTTGTATAAACCCTCTAGCGTGGAATTTAAGCTTGAACGCCGTGACAATGCTAATGCACATTTTGTTAGGCTTGTACAAAAATCCGTGTTGAAACTTTTATATAAGAGTCGTGGTTTCTTTTAAATATTATATTATATTTTGATCGCATTGCAACACGATATCCTGAAAGAATCGTGCCTCGTATTATGGCTAGTGTGTGGAGATGTAATGTTGGCAGCATAGTCCTGTTCGGGCGGATAAGGGTAGCTACTGCGGCAGCTAGCAGCAAACTTATAGTCCTAGGCAGGATAGTGCATAGGGTTATATGACGTGCCCTATGCACCTACTACTATTAGTGCTAACGCTTTAATTATTATTAACTTGGGAGGGAGCTGACGAAGGGATGGGGAAATTCCCCCAAATACTTCATGATCCACGCCGCCAAAGATTCAAGTACATCACCTTTCGATACTTCATGCCCGAATAGCTATTAGAAGCATTGCTGGAAGTAGTTTAGAAGCTTCCTGCTTGGCTTTCCGAGCACTCTGTGGAGTCAATATGGGCATCAATAATCACAGGAACGATTGCGTCTACATGTCGTATTGCTCGATAAACATGATCGCTGCTTCGAGACAATACTCTATAACTGGGAAGCATCTTGCATTTCCGCTTTTCAAACGTTATTGGTTTTCAACTGCCTTCTCTGGTGTCAAACACACTAAGTCGCGCTACTAGCAAATAGTATTTGTAATACTATTAAACGCATCACACATTTTGTTGTAGGAAAGACTTGCTTCAGTTGGGAGATAACTTTTTCACTAGAGGCTGCTAGTACTTTGAAGTATTTCTGTTGCTATTTAAATTCTCCATCTTCTTGTCAATAGAGCCGCCAATCCCGATCCTGATCCTCGTTACAGCTCTACCGCAGACCCCATCGTCACTCTTGCCTTTTATTCCCTCCTTTCTGTGACAGGCTTGTTGTTTGAAGCTTGCAACCTGGTTCTGCCCACTTCTTGGGGCTCGTGATCTCCAGCATGGGTCCTCAGCTCCACCCCTCAGAGGTTGTGAGGCTAGACAATGCCCACAAAGGCCTCAAGCCTAGATCAAGCGAGCCCTAAGGGTGGAGGTGTGGAATCCCGCGGTTGTGGTATTGCCGTAGCCATCCCACGGGGGGGTCGCGGAAGGGTATGCCCCCGAGACACCAGTGCCCGTACCGTATCCTCCAGTACTTGCTGCAACAGTGCTGGTGCTGGGTCCAGTACCATGGCAAGAAGCGGTGCTGCCAGGCCCAGTCCCAGCTCCCGTACTGGTCCCAGCACCAGTCTCTGTAACCATCACAGTCTCGGTCGTAGTCCTGGTGGCAGCGGCTTTCATCCCCTCAACCTCAGTGCTCTCGCTGGCGAAGTAGCTGGTGTTAATCGAGATGCTAAGAGCAGTGGAGGTGGGAGGAATATACACAACATCCCCTGGAAGACCGTTTCCGGTGGAGGATTCCTCGGGAGCTGGTTTGTTTCTCTCGTTGTTGTTTTCGTTTCTAGCACGGTTAATCTGTGTCGGAGTGTACTTCTTAGAAGGGATGGTAGTGATGTCGACAAGCTCATCAGAAGTAGAGAGGAAGGCGGTGATATCCTCCGGCTGTGGCAAGTGGGAGATGGAGGGGGCGACTGTGACAGCTGCGGAAATGGAAAAGGCGATGGAGGTGTTGGAAGGGATTGGGACCACTGTAATGGTTTTCGTTTCCGTTACAACGACGTCGTTGGAAGTAATGAATTCATTCGGGACTTCGGTCTCAAGAGTCGCCGTGTTGGAAGGGGCAGCGGTCACAGCAATTGTTGTCTGAACCGTTTCAACGACGGTTGTGGTCACGTTAACGGTAGTAGTGGTGAACATTGGGTCTTCTGTATCAAAAGTCGTGGCGCTAGTGCAGGGGGACGATGAAATGCCTGTTCCAGTACCAATGGGAAGAGCCTCTGTGCCGTTGATGGGGAAGGTTGGAGCAATGGCTCGGCGAGAGTGAGGTCCGCGCGAGGTCTTGTCATGATCGCCGCCAATGGTGACAGTTTTGTGGTCCAGAGTGATGGTATGGGCTCCAGCCTTGGCGGCAGCACGCCCGGCGACGAAGCGCTCACCATCGGCAGGTAGAGCAAGGACGGGAACGGCTGCCAAGGCCGCGAGGACGAGAGCGCCCATGTTGAAACGCATGATTGCGATGGTTGAGAATAAGCAAAGATGGGTGGTGTTTCTTGTTGCGGGAAGAGGGAAACAAGAGGGCGCGGTAGAGAGGTGGAGGGTGTGGAGGGATGGAGAAGTCGATGCCGATGGTGAGACTTGACAGAGGCACTGGAGGGAGACTGGCAGTGGTTGTGGATGATTGGGAAGAGGAGGGGGAGGAAAGTCCTTCTTATACTCTTGGGCACTGGGAGAGTGGTAAAGGACCAGGCCCAAGCATCAAGTGACTGGGCAGCCAGGTAAATTTATAAGACATTACTTTCTAGAAACACCCTTCCTTTTCCATGTTAACAGCCATTATTGAATCTATTGAGGTTCTAGTGTGGAATATGACGTGGCTTCACACCTTGAAGGCCACCACTCTACTTTGCGCTCACCTTCTGGCCACAAATTCATCCATAGCTCACGTACTGTATTCAGGTACTGGAAGCTACTACTGGCGATTTGCTATCTAGTAGTTGGTGACTTCTTCGTCTGTGACTAAGTGCTGGCATTACAGGCTTTCCAATAAACGAAAAAATGGTACCAACTATACAGCAAAATATACCATCCTTCCTATGGAGGGTTCCGTTCTACACAGTAACGATGAGATTACCGTCAACTCGAGGCTGCTTTAATTTCGGTATACATGTTTTCACAGAGGTCAGTGCGGCGCAAACAAAATACAGCTAGAAAACCAGATTTCTCTGATTGTGAAAACTGTTTGTTGGTTTATCTATGTAGATCAAACGCCACCAATAACAGATGAACGACTTCCTGCCCCGACCGCCTTATGCTGTAATCTTGGGATGATACTTCGTGGCAGCTTTGTCAAACAAGACACTCTTCTCTTCCAAGTCGCTGAGGAACGCGTGATTGGGCTTGACCTTCTTGAGCGTACTGTAGATGTTATTAGTAAATACTATATTGACAGTTTGACGGATGGGAAATACATACGCAACGTATTCTTCGGGATCCTTGCCCGTGATGACAGACAACACTATCATGTTGGCGATGGCTTCGGAGTATTCTGGGTCTTTTTGCACGGCCTGCTCCAAGGCAGCTGTGGCTTCTTCTGTCCTGCCGAGATGGAGTTCTGATACTGCTTGAGATACGAGAGAGAAGACGGTAGAGGTTGATGGTGCCTGAGCGAGCTCTTCGAAGACGTAGAAAGCTTGCTGGTACTTGTCGCCACCCTGCGATTCAAATCGTCAGCAAATGTCCGAAGGTCATGGTATAGCAGCGACCAGCAGCTGGGAACATACAACTCTCAGGCCAACCCAGGACTCGGCCAAGTTCACAAGAAGGCTGTCTTGTGCCCACCTCCTAGCTGCGGAAACTTCCTTGAGGGCGAGGTCGGAGCGGTTCAGTTGAAGATGGATCTGGACAATAAGAGCGACGGCGTCGACTACAGACAGAGGAAGCTGGTTAGTCGTATGCGTATTCACGTTCGAACTTCCAACTATTGACCTGGTGATGGTGATCGGGGTGTGTACGTACGGCTTCCCTGGTGCATCCCCAGAAGGTTCAATGCCTCGTCGCTCTTGCCGGCGGCCTGCAAAACTATCCCACCAAGCACCTGGACGGTGGCGTTGTCGCTGTTTTCGGCAGTAAGCTTCTCAATGGCGGATACTGCGTCGTCAGTCTTCCCCAGTGAGAGTTGGGCATAGGCGGCGACCGCCTGGAGCTCGGGTTCGGACTCTCCCTTCACTTCGTCGAACACGTTTCTAGCCTGACCAAGGGCTATCTGGGCGCGGAGCTTGAGAACACGGGCAGGTATCGCGTTCTCAGAAGAAAGGGCGCTGGTGTCGAAGTTGACAACTTCCTGGTACTGGCCTTGGTGGAAGGCGCTGTGGATGTTGATGAGCTCCCCCTCGGCGCTGTACGGGTCCATGGTGAGTGGTTTTCGACGACTCGAAGACGGCTAAGACGGAAATAAACGGCGTGTCGTAGTTTGATGGCTTCAATTGGGGAAATCGCCTGTTCTCGTCTCGAAATTGGGGGCTCACTATTGTCGTTTGGGAGTTTGACGTACAGTTGCAGGGGGACTGCAACGCTGTTCAGTTCGCAGCTGGTGGCAGTGCATGTGGCTTTCTGGATGCGCCCCTCAGCGGTGCGGGACCCTGAGTCTCGGCAGGACATGGCCGCGATCGGGGGTCCAAGCTCTCCATCCCGGCGCCGGCCCGCACGGGCTTCCCTCTGACATCACCCACCATCAAAAAAATGCCAATTATGGAAAACGACATGTGAACCCAGCGCTGGAGTCTAGACTCGGCTGCCGGCAACCAAAGTTCATCTCGCACTCCTTCCCAGACTCCATCCCCAACAATTTCGGGGTTGCTGCCGCTGCCAGAAAATAAAAATAAAAATAAAATCCTGTAAGCGAGACATGCTGTACATACATATTACCCCTCTGCGGTGACATCATCCCCATGCCGGCAACGTTGGTATTAAGAGGCATTTCCTCTGTATCTGGATGAAAACCAACTGCCGCCATGGTGGGAGCATGCAGAAGAAATGAAACAGCAGAAGCACTGTTCCAACATGATTTCCTTTTCGGGGCTTGAACACTCTTTGAGACCATAGGAACGTTATCTTGCCCTTGACTTACCTGCTGTGCCCCTGCAGCCCCTCCTTCACATTGCACACGACAACCATACTGTGCTGTCGACTGCCAAGGCAAATGCCTGCTATCTGGATGTGTGCGGTCCAGACCCTCTTCCGCATCGAATACTTTCGTGACATACTTGGTTGAGACATTGGACTGGCTTGGATGGCTATGAGAGAGGCTTGAGCCGTAGCTGGGCCGGTGCCAAGGCCTTTAGGAAGCTTGGGAAGCATTGGGGAAGCGTCATGGGCTTTGCGTCATCCCCTACGGCACACAGGTTGGCTGATATGCATGTGTATCTGCAGGCTCGTACGGATATCGCGTCATGCGAATGGGTAAAGTTTGAGCAGAAGCGCATCGAGTCTGAAGAGGATTCGAGGCTCAAGAGAATGGTGCAGAGTGTGGCATCCATGGGAGCTCGTAAATACACCCAAACCACGGTCTTTCATCTCTGGATGGAGCTTGGTTCCCATAGTTGTTTTTAGTGTGTGCATACAGTGTAGTGTACGAAATACCTAAGGGGGTAAAAGCCCTGTTCCAGAGCCTCGTTACATCAAACGTACACTAGGGAACAATCGTAGGATATTCCTAGATGGCACGACCCCGATTTTTGGGGGACATGTAGATCGGGATCTCTTAAGAAAGGTGGTGGCTAGGCTTACCTGTACTCTAGCCGCAACCATAGGTCAAGGAAGCCGTTTTCAAAAGCCCGGGACCACTAGGTCGAACATTGTGACAAGCAACGTGGGCCGGCCGGATAGGGCGGGACAGCAACGGTACAGGAAGCAAAAGGAAGAGGTTACGATGATTTGGTGGGTACCTATCCTTTCCTAGAACTTGGATATCTAGACGATCGGACGCGCTCCCAAGGCTCTACTAGCTCCAATGGAAGCTAAGACCTAGGAAAATGGATAAACTGAAAGAGATGGAGGGCTGGAAGTTCTGCCACTCGCGGTCCAATGAATGTTCAACCAACACCCCTACAGTACATAGAAGGAGCACTCGCCCGTACCTAGGGAGTGGAATGGTAGACACAGAGCGGCCGTGGCGGATCGCTTGATGCTTCCCTCCAATAACTCTGAAGAGGTTCAAAATGGTGATGAGCCGAGATAGAGTGGTTTTTTCCGTGGATGGCATGCTCGACTGCACTACATGAGGCTACACGGAGAATAAGGACCAACATCCTCCAAGTTGTGTGCATGTGCCCACAGAAAGGCCGACCGTAGCGGAGTTCGTACTAGTATGCGGTATAAACGGCACTATTATGTTGACCTCTAAGCTCTCATCAACAATAAACAACAGATGGACATTATTTCATTGCCGTCTGCCTCGGAATATGCGGGATTTGGCTCCCAGCTGCCCTGAATAGATTCACAGTATTACATGGGGTCAATAATAGGTCGGTTCGAACCGAAGGATGGCTCCAGTACGCCAAGTATAGTACTATATAAATAATGTAGCTTCCCATAAGCTACACCGAGAGGCTCTGTTCGATTAGGCATTGCCATACGTCCTCTTGGAATACAACACTACCCGTGCTTGGAGCTTTCGTGGCAAGAGGGTCTAGGGAAAACAAGAAGAATTTACGGCGATAAAGACTAAATAGTAGAATGGTGCTGAGCTTTTAATTCAGAGCCGAGACAGTGTGTATGCTACGGGGTTCGAAAAAAAAAGGCAGCCATGGATGGTACTAGTCATCATAGATACATACATACATAGCTTGTTAATACCCCTCTAAACTGGCGAGTATCCTGCTTAGAATCGCTAAAGACGAACTACCTATGTGTCCGCTGCACATTGTTAGCGGGATCAGCCAGGCTGCTTGTGCAGGAGCATTAATGCTGGCGGACAGTAACAGCAAGTCAGGTCTGCAACGGTACTGAATACCCCGCTGCAGGTTTCTCCAGCTTCAGCCGAGCTTCAAGTTGGAGTTAACCTGGGGGAGAATGCTGTGCGTCACCATCCGAGTCGAAAAAAGATGTATGCATGTACACATACATCTGTTGTGTGGATTCAAACGCAGTTGATCAAGCCCAGCTGGCATCCATCCATACCTCGGATCAATTCGAGTTCAACAAAAATGAGATCTTGAGGTAGTAGCTAGTACATGCGAAGTGAGATATGTACCCATCCAGGTATTCCTTTCTTCTCTCCCCTAGCAATTAGGAGGAAGGTGCTCGTTGCAGACGTACCGGGCGAGGGAGCCTGAGGTACCCGCGCCTGCCTGGTGTGTAACCCCCAACTCCTTCCCCAAATGGCTGTCTCGGGGTCTCGAATCGGGGCCGTGGCCGTGACGTGCTGATTTGTCGTCTCGTCTTTGCGGCGCGCCATTCATGAAATAATTGGGGTTCCAGCCGCAGCACCACCAGCGAACCAGGGCACAGTGCCGCCGCATGGCAGGGCAGCCCACTGGATCCCACCCACGAAGCAAGGCCCCCGGTCATTAGTGTAAATATCCTGCGTTCCAGCTCATCCTTCTCTTTCCCTTCTGTTTATAACAATACAACAATACGTCCTATTCTCAGCCTCTGTCCCCCTTTCCGTCTCGAGTCTGCACCTCAAAGGCTACGAAGGCGACCATCCGAATCCTCCTCCCAAGACTATAAAATTCGATAGGACATTGGATTGCGACCACCGACCCAATTGCATCCAGGAGACAGACTTTCTCAACCACCCCGTGTAGCATACATCCTTCTCAAGTCTCTCGTCCCATGAAACACTTGCTGCTTCTTCAGCTAGAACCTCCGACGCCAATCCGTTGTCTCGTTTCGTGTCTCTTGTGTTATTCTTTGCTTCTAGTCTTCTACCACCCCACTGTTTATTATTTGTTCAACCCACAAGAACCAATCCTCTCCTGCACGCATGTCTGATCTGTTGTTGTGTTCGGTGTCATCAAAGTCGCCAGCTTGTCATCATCGCCATCATCTGTCTAGTCAATACAAACATCTTTGAAAACCCAACCAAAAAAAAAACGGCATTCTTCCATTGATTCCCGCCCCATTGATACAAACATTCACATTTTGTGCCATTGACACAAGTGGCACTCCTCCGATGATCACCTCGACCGCCTTTGTTGCCGCTATTACAGCCACTACACCTCTTTTTCTCCCCGCCACTCTGCGAGTCGACGCCTCGGAATCTCCACTCAAAATATCTTAAAAAAAAAGCTTGCACCTAACTGCTGCACTCTTCCTACCGCCTATCTTTCGCCAGAACAGCCTCGATCCTTCCTTCTCCTTCCAAGTCGTAGCTCCGGATCGATTGGCCGCGAATCCTACATCAAAGCGATCAACCATGGTCCGAATAATACCTTCGCGGCTAAAGCCAAGCTCGACTACTACTAGCCGTAGTAGCAGCCCTATGAGGTCCAAGGGGGAAGGAAGCCCCGGCACCGAATCGGGCCTCATACTTAAGGTTTTGGTGATCAGAGTACGCAAACCCCAACCGCCCGCCATAGTAAAGCCGAAAACTGTTGTCGAATTGCTGCATCTCACAAGCCGTGTCGAGGGCTGAAATGCTGACATGAACATCACACACAGGCACGCGGCCTCGCTGCGAAGGATCGAGGCGGTACATCAGACCCTGTAGGTGACCTGTCGTATTGCCGAGCTTTTCTTCTTGCTTCTAACGACTCATCCATCTACAGTACCTCGTCTTGACGCTAGGAGATGCAAAATATTCCACACACTCGGTCGACAAAACTTTAAATCCAGAGTGGAACGTGAGATGCCAGCTCCCCATCGTGGGGTCCCAATCGCTGCTCCTCGACGTCATCGCCTGGGACAAGGACAAGTTTGGAAAGGACTATCTGGGCGAATTCGACCTGGCCCTGGAAGAAATCTTTGCAAATGGATCAAACCCCCAGGAGCCCCAGTGGTATCCACTGAAGAGCAAAAGACCGGGTAGGAAGACGAGCGTGGTGTCCGGGGAGGTCCAGCTCCAATTCACGCTTCTAGATACGACCAACCAGGATGCCACAGACCAACAGATTCTCG
Source organism: Zalerion maritima (assembly GCA_022664585.2). NCBI lineage: Eukaryota > Fungi > Ascomycota > Sordariomycetes > Lulworthiales > Lulworthiaceae > Zalerion > Zalerion maritima. The sequence continues at coordinate 45,765 of JAKWBI020000163.1, read as the reverse complement.
AAAAGTTGCTAGCCGTTGCTGGGTCTGACGGAGCCACCCCGATTGCCACTCCAGCTGTGACACCCGCACTCGGTGTTTCCCATACCCTTGTAGAAGAGCCTCTCACAGGTGGCGAGGAGGAGGATGAGGTGGACGAGGATGAGTCCCCAGGAGGGGAGGATGAGCCTACGTCCCTTGACACGTCTGAAAAGCGCAAGAAGCGCCACAAGCTCAAGGGCCTGAAGAGGAGACGGAGGCAGCGCGCGTACGAGTTCAACAACACAGGGAGCGACGTGGTTGGGGTGATTTTCTTGGAAATTTGCAAAATCACCGATCTTCCCCCGGAGCACAATGTTACAAGGACAGGATTCGACATGGACCCGTTTGTTGTGGCGACACTCGGCAAGAAGACATACCGCACCAGGCGCATCAAGCACAGCCTGAATCCGGTATATAACGAGAAGATGATCTTCCAGGTTCTCGGCCATGAGCAGAAATACTCTTTTGGCTTCACTGTGATTGATCATGACAAGTATTCAGGCAACGATTTCATTGCCTCGGCGAACCTGCCCCTGAAGGAGCTTATTGAGAGGGCTCCTCATGCGAATCCCGACACTGGACTGCACGAAGTAGAGGAGCCGGCCGAGTACGTCCCAGCAACACGCCCCAAGCTTCTCAGACTGGGTCTATCCAGATCATCCTCGAGCCAGAGCCTCAGCAGGATGGGAAACCGACCAGCCTTGGGGCGCAACACCTCATCCACCGTCAATGCCCCGCAACCGCCCCCTCCGGAGATGCCTGGCGAGACTCCCAGTCCCGTTGCTGCGCCTGCGGAGAATCCCGTCGTAGCGGCCGGAGCTACAGCTGGCGAGGCCACCGAGGACGACCCATCCTTCAACCTCTACTCGATTCCTCTGAAAATGAAGAATGTCGAAAAATGGGAAGACAAGCATAACCCGGTTCTATATGTCCGGGCCAAGTATCAGCCCTACCCGGCTTTGCGCCAACAGTTCTGGCGTGCCATGCTGAAGCAGTTCGACAACGACGAGAGTGGCTGCATCAGCAAGGTGGAGCTGACCACCATGCTTGACACGCTTGGGTCCACTCTTCGAGAATCCACCATCGATAGCTTCTTCGAACGGTTCCCGCACAAGGCATCCAACGGGGACGAGTTTGGTGATCTCACCATGGACGAGGCAGTCATATGTCTTGAGGACCAGCTTGAGAAGAGCCGCTCCCAGAGCCTGGGCGACCGAATGAAGAGCATGCTTCCTAATACCGAAAAAGTCAAGGCGAAGTTGAAACCCGCAGAATCTTCTAGCCCGTCCGAGACTTCTTCCCAGGTGGCAACCATCAGCGTTCCAGAGCTCAAGACCCCCGGTGAGGAGGGTGATGCCCTTGCTCGAAGCGATGATCTCGCCGAAGACCGGAACATTGAGGAACATGTGGTGGAAATCAAGAACTGTCCCATCTGCCATCAACCGAGGCTTAACAAGCGCAAAGATACCGACATCATCACCCACATTGCAACTTGCGCCAGCCAAGACTGGAGACAGGTCAACGAGCTGATGATGGCCGGGTTCGTCACTGCGTCTCAAGCGCAGAGAAAGTGGTACTCCAAAGTCCTTACCAAAATCTCGTACGGCGGATACAAGCTAGGCGCCAACTCGGCAAATATATTGGTTCAGGATAGAAGCACCGGCCAGATCAATGAGGAGAAGATGAGCGTTTACGTTAGACTTGGTATCAGACTTCTCTACAAGGGTCTCAAGTCCAATAAGATGGAAAACAAACGAAGTGAGTGCACAAACGAGTCCTACTTATCTCGCTGAAGCTTTTGCTAATATTCCCACAGTCCGTAAACTTTTGCAAAGCCTCAGTGTCAAGCAGGGCAAGAAGTATGACGATCCCGCTTCAAAAGACGAGATTCCCAAGTTCGTTGACTTCCACCAACTTAACATGTCTGAAGTTCTACGCCCATTGGAAGAGTTTAAGAACTTCAACGAGTTTTTCTACCGCGCTCTCAAACCCGGCGCCCGTCCCTGCTCGGCGCCAAATAACGCCAACATCGTCGTGTCTCCTGCCGACTGCCGAAGTGTCGTGTTCAACTCGATCGACAAGTCAACCAGTATCTGGATCAAGGGGCGCGACTTCTCGGTCAAACGTCTGCTGGGAGATGCCTATCCAGAGGATGCCTCGCGATTCGAGGGCGGTCCACTGGGCATTTTCCGACTGGCCCCCCAGGACTACCACCGCTTCCACTTCCCGGTTGACGGCAAGATGGGCAAGCCGATCCCCATTGCTGGTGAATACTACACTGTCAACCCAATGGCCATCCGCTCCGCCTTGGACGTGTATAGTGAAAATGTCCGCGTGCTGGTTCCTGTGGACTCCCCGACCCACGGCCGTGTCATGATTGTCTGTGTTGGGGCCATGATGGTTGGCAGCACGGTGATTACTCAGCAGGAAGGGGCCGAGGTACGGAGGGCTGATGAGCTTGGGTACTTCAAGTTTGGAGGGAGCACCATTGTCCTCCTATTTGAGAAGGGAAAAATGGTGTTTGACGACGACCTTGTTGGCAATTCGGAGATGGCACTGGAGACTCTTGTGAGTACTCAATTGTTTATTGCTTTGCCAGTAAATGTAGACAAAATGGTTGCTAATGACTCCCCCACAGGTTCGTGTTGGCATGTCTGTCGGACACTCTCCTAACGTACCCCAGTGGACACCCGACATGCGCAAGAACGAGCAAGAGATCACGGAGGAGGCCAAGGCAGAGGCCAAGCTCCGAATCCAAGGATCGCTGTCAACGGACGATTCACCAAACGACAGCAGTGGTGACGAGCCGGGTGCGGGCGCCATCACACCGACTGCAATTTAGGTACCAAGCATTCCGGACTTGTTTGTTCACTTCGTTGATTTTCCCCTTCCCTTCCATCATTTTAAAAGCATTGCCAATGGAGCATTTCCGAGGAGAGGACTCAAAGCGTGGTAGGCTGCAAACATGTGCGATGCGCGGAGAGGGGCCCGATGGAATACCAGATCGAGGTCGGCAGGGAGAGAACGCGGTTGCATAAAAAAGAAATGTGAGGTATGCGGAAACAACGGATGATATAGAGGTGTCAGGGATGGCAGCGATTAGTTTTTTTTTTTTTGTACCTGGTTGATATTTCTTGTCTTGTACCAGCTTCAACCATGGCGATGGCCACCAATTTCATTGTATGTCTATTGCCTCTTGGACTCGATTCAACACTTGAGTACAATGCGATGCCATGTTGAATCCTGAGGTCGAACATGTTGGATAGCACCTGCAGTGGATAAGGTTGTATATGCAACTCTCTCAGGGCGTACATACGAGGAGGTAAAAGATGCGTGGTCAAGGTGACTCACGGATCAGCGAGTATCTGATCCTTCCATGGTGGCATTTAATATATCGTCATTCCTATCCTATCCTTCAACTTTCGTTCATGACATCGCCGCGTGAGATGTTGCAGCCAGGTTCCCGAAAGACATAGCCTAGCGGCTACCCCGAACACACGTTTCCGGTTCATATTATCACACCTCCAGGTAGCGAAGGCAGCCGTGGGCCTCGAGTGTCGTGAAGAGATGAGTAGCATGGACAGGAAAGTTCAAAGGACTCAGTACAGTAATCTCGTCTACAAAGCAGAGGAACGACGGATTTTAACCACCCAGCGAACTTGCCCAATGTGCTATAGCTTGAGTGCTCCGGGGTAGGTGCATTCATGGAAGTGTATGCAACAAATGTCTCTGCATTAGGAAGTTGCACTCGCGGGAGGCAGCATGCTAAGTTTTCAAGGATAGGTACTTTCTCATCTGCTCCTCCCAAATATATTGTCTCGGAATTTTAGGGCAAGTGCCCTCAGGGAGTCAACATTCTACCATGCAGTGAGTTTCGAGTCTTTAATCAAGCTCTACAACAAGTCTTTGTCTCTCTCTCTCTCTGATTTACCACTCATCTTGTTATTTTCTTTCCATCACAGGTCGCTACCCGAACCATTTCATTCTTCAAGTGTCACTCTTGAGCAATTCGATTACGCCTATCGTATTCTATACTTTGGTCGTCCATAGCCAACCAGTACATCGGGGCCTTCACCCAGCCCATCGCCTGCCACGGTCGTTCATAATGAAAGACATGATCCTCAGCCTGCTACCATCCATTCTGGGAGGTGTGGCAGTCACCAGAGGTCTAGCTGAGCTGGTCGACGAACAATGCTGCTTCGAGCTCAGGTCAAAAGGCAAGGTTGAAGACCTCGTCTCCGAAACCAACACTGGCATTATGAGGGTTTTCTCCAACTGCCCCAAAGCAGCTTTCTGCCTAGACCTTGGCAAGGGAATCCTCACCGATAAGCACGGTAGCGAGTGTAATATGAGTGGGGTGGAAGCCGAGTTTCAATGCCACGACAACATCCTGGTAACCACAAAATGGAACCTGACCCACGGTCCCGATGTCAACACGACGGCTCTCATCTATGATGAAAACCCCGTCTACTTGGGCTGTCCCGCGGACCATGCAGGCCCCGACGCCGGGTACGACATATACGGGGTCAGTGAAACCAACCCCGACTGTTTCCCCGTATACCTGCTCCTTGACTATAGCACACAAGGCTGCCCGCAACTGGAGTCTCTTCATCAGATACCCGAGACCCCATACAATGCAGAAATCTTGGCATCTTCCCTACATCGCCGCGAGGTAAACGAGGCTACACAAACAGCAGAAGACACACCAGCCCAGTGCAAGATTGACCCCAACGGCCCATCCATGGCACCGACAGCGGTGAGGGTTTCGGACCTTTCTGGTCAACACATCAGCATGCCCATGAAGGGCGAGGTGTTGATCTCGCCAACCCGACAGACATACTACATGTTCAACTTGCCAGAGCACTGGGCCCCCGAAGACACAGAATTGTGCGCAGTGCAGTTCCGCTTTCCCTTCTGCAGCGATCTTCCCAAGGACTATCCGTGCTTTAAGTGGACAGGACTTGAGCATGACACGCTGGCTGAGGCTGGAATGCACTGGGAGTTCATGGCGACCACGGCGGACGAAACAACTCCAGAGTGGAAACACTCCAGTTCGCTCTTTCAGTTGACCGCAGCCGAGGTCAACAAGACGGTTGGTTTGATAGAGTGTAGTCATGATGATATGGACCGGACGGACGAGTACTTGGTCAACTCTGTCAATCAATTTGGCATTCACTATCTCCAGGCAGGCCCTGAGAGTGGGTTTAGGGATGGTGTCGGTGCCTTTATGGTTCCTTGCGTCCCGGAATAATGCATCATGTGATGGGAATTAGGGAGCTGGCACAGAAGGAATGGGTGATCATGGATATAGGATATCGCGTTTCTAAGGCACTGGGAATCAAATATTTTGGTGGGAGGCATTGCCTTGTTCAATAGCTAGACGTGTCCAAGAATCGACAAGAGTTTGGGTATTAAATAACCATCCCACAGACTGGGGGGTCCCCACACATCAAGGGTTGAGCTGCATCGCCAAGCTTGATTGACCATGAATTCCGCGCTCTGGAGGCGGTAGCAATTCCGCTTTTTGTGGGGAGGTGGAGCTGACTCTTTGTGCATGAACACCCGAAATATTATTAAGCGCACGCCGAATCGGCAAAGACGGATGCTCATTGGATTATAGCCAAGACGATGGGGTAGCCCTATGGAGGCTCCCCATCACGAGTGCCTCGGCATGTGAATGACAAGCAGGCGGATGACAGCTGAGGTGCAGGCCAGAAACTGTACAAGAACGATTCCTCATCCACCTTGATCTTTTATTTTAGTTGCTTTACTTGTAGTTAGTGTTCTTCTTTTCCGCTCTAGCGTTCTGTTGGACGATCTCTGGGAAACCGAGTTAGATATCGACGAGTGTCGTGAACTCGGACCTGGGGCCTAGATATCCTACCGCCCACGCGGTACTACGCTGCGATTCGCAACCCAGCAATTACTGGGCCGTAGTTACCAGCGCCGCCGTTGAAACACCCGGCACTTTGATATGTAACTACCACCTCAAGGATCACAGTTACCCGTTCAATCGCACCAAGATCATCAAACACCAGGCCCGACCATCATACTGCGGCCGCAGTCCGCTCACACGCACCAAAGCCCACAACCCGAAGTCAAAGAAGGAGAGAAAAGTAAAAAAAAAAAAAAAGTTATAATAAAAAATTTTAAAAAATCGGACCGTTGAATCATGCCCGAGAAGCACGCGACGGCGAACACGGGGTTCTTCCAGGAGGCTCCGAGGCTGAGGAATCAAGTTGTCGACGATTGGGTTTACGGGAGGTGTGTTAGGTGTAAGTGCAGTACACACGATAACTGCCCGTCCGCTGGCTACCTTGTACATAGTCGCTGGTGTTCATCTGCCTCGCCACGCCCGCCTCCCCCCTCCCCCGAGCTCCCCTCTGGTAACCGAAATTGATGTGCTGACACGCAAGAAACGGGGGGGGTTTTTCTTCTTCTTCTTGTTGTTTCTTTTTAAAGCATTTCTCCCCGCCGAGATACGCCGCAAGCAACTCCCCGAGCTCGAGGGACTGGGGCAGGACGTGCTGCACCCGCAGCTATTCGCGTGGGTGACGAGCTCGGAGCACAACCTCCCTCGCCTCCTGGGGGATGGGAGGGGGAGCTTTGGCAGGCCGGCCACGAGACTGGCCACGGACGAGGGGTGGAGGAGGCTGGGGGAGTGGGGGTTGGCCAAGGGCATGGTGGCCAAGGGGTACGAACAACCCCGGGGTGGAAGGGAGGGGGACGGGGCGCACCAGCGAACGATTCAGTTCCTGAGAACGCTGCTGTGGGAGGGCACGGCGAGCAACACGCCCTGCCCGGGAGCTATGCAAGACGGAGCCGCCAGGCTGCTCGAACTGCTGCTCGAGGGGAGGTTTGGGGAGGTGGATGACGACACGCGACGCGTGTTGGGGCAAGCGTTTGAGAAGCTGGTTTCGGGGGATGCGAAAGGAGGGTGGACCAGCGGGCAGTGGATGACCGAGCGGGCGGGCGGGAGCGACGTCAGCAAGAGCGAGACCTGGGCGACGTATGATCCCCAGGGGGGGGTTGCTGCCGGGGGAGAAGGAAAGTGGAGGATAGACGGACATAAGTGGTTTACCAGCGGGGTGGACGGCGACATGACTGTCCTTTTGGCGCAGGTTGATGCCGGGGACGAGAAAGGGAACAAGAAGGAGAAGAAGCTGAGCGCGTTCTACGCGCCCATGTACTTGCCTTCCGCCCAGCAAGGCGCGGTGGACGAGCAGAGCATACCGAAAGAAAGGAGGACGTTGAACGGAGTAAGGATCACGAGGATGAAACGCAAGCTGGGCACCAAGAGCTTGCCCACCGCGGAAGTGGAGATAGAGAATATGAGAGCACACCTGCTGGGAACGGTGGGCATGGGGATCCAGATGGTGGCGCCCATACTTACCATCACGAGGATTCACTCCGCGGTTGCTGCGCTGGGGTACGTGGGGAGGGGATTGCAGATTGCGAGGGCGTTTTCGTTGGTTAGAGAGGTGGGAGGAGGGAAGGGGAGGAGGATGAGGCTCTGGAAGATGGGACTGCATGTCAGGACGCTGGCGGGGGTGATGGGGAGGTATTGGGCGGGGTTGGGGCTGATGGGGTTTACGACCTGCGTGCTCGGAGCGTCCGAGAGAGGGATGCCAAAGGAGGCCAAGATGAAGGTGGGGAGCCCGGGGTTGAAAAGAATGATGCCCGCGAGCAAAGCAGAAGGGGAAGCGTTGCTGAGAGTGCTGGCCCCGGTGCTGAAAGCGAAGGTTTGCGGCATGGCTAACCCGATGATGTATTCCCTCATGGAAAGCCTGGGCGGGGTGGGATATCTGGAGAACAGCGAGGACGAGGAGATGAATGTGAGCAGGCTGGTCAGGGATTGCATGGTGCTGAGTATTTGGGAGGGGACTACTGATGTGCTTTCCACCGACACCGTTAGGGCGCTGCTGCATCCCAGGGCTGGGAAGGATAGTTTGGGAATGTTGGAAAGGGTGGTTGTGGCGGGACTGGGGTCTGTTAGAGAGACGCCTGGCGGGTGGGGAGAAGAGTGCGGTTCCGTGGAGAAGAAATGGGAGGGCATCAAGGAGAGGATTGCTTGGGGGGTTAAGGAAGGTGGTGGTGGGTATGAGGTCTTGCTTCCGGAGGCGAGGGAGATTACCCTAGGAATTGCGGAGGTGCTGATGTTGGTTCTGGGTCTTGTCGATGTGGCTGAGGATGGGGACTACGAGGCTGGTGTTATGCTGAGGAGGGTCATGAGGGAGTGGGGGGTTATGGCGCAGGATAGGGCGGAGGAGGGAGCTGAAGGACATCAACGGAAGGATGGATGGGAGACCGATCTCAAGATTGTGTTTGGAAAGCAGAGGGCTGGGGAGCTGATTGCCGCTGGTAGAAGCGAGAAGGAAAGTGCTAAGCTGTGAGGTTGGTTAGTCGGAAATGTGGACTGGAGGTGGAACATACTCGAGGGAACAGTACGGGTTGGGTTATGGAGTATGTATGTTACATTTTACCGCACAGCCCCAACTTGCAATACAACACGACCTACCTGCCATCACCGAATAGTAATCTCTTTCGCCAACGCCTGGATATCATTCCTCCCCCAAAACTCTCTCTCTTCGTCCGCCAGCCCACCACAGGCGTACGAATCCCCCGTGCAAAAACTCCTCCACATAACGCCCACGACATCCCATTCTCCCCTTCCTCCCTCCTTCCCTTTTCCCCCATCATCTTTCACAGGACTCAGCAGCATCTCAAGCGGCGTCCCCCTAAGCCTAAACACCCCATCCCCTCTCCTCGGAACCCTCGGCTCGCTCGATCTGTCCGGGACATACACCCCAAAAACCTTCTCCCCCAGCAACCCCTTCCCAACAACTCCCAATTTATCCTCTCTGGTCTCCCCATCGTCGATCTTTCTCCCCCTCGCCCTCTCCCACCTCTCCTCCAGTATCCTTCTAGTATCTTCGGGAACAGCGTCCCAACTTCTCCCTCCCATGAAAACAAGATACATATCCAACGGATCGATGATGGGGCTCACGTCATCGCATCCAAAGCAAATATGCACCGCCATCATCGCCCAGCTCGTCAAATTCCTCCTGTGCTCCCCAGTTTCATCTTCTTTCCACTTTCCAAACACCTGCTTCGCCAACGCCGATCCCTTGAGCAAATCCCTCTCCAGTCCCCGTATGATGCGTTGCCCATCCTCCAAGCTCTCACATCCCATCAAATTATCCATCTCCGCCCTCGCAGCTCCCTCAAACTCGTACAATTCAAACCCTTCTACTCGCAACTTCCTCCCTTCCTCTCCCACAAACTCAACACATCGTCCCAGCTTGTCTTTGTCCCTCCTCCCCGCCCATCCTAAAACATACGAGTCCCACGTCAGGCACCAGCTCGGGAGCCCTTCTACTCTCATGCCCACCCCAGCAAGAAGATTCAAGTCCTGCATCTCCTCCATCAGGAACTTCCCGTAGTCGAACAGCACTTTCTCGACTTTCTTGTCATAATCCACCCCCAGCCCTTTGCCCTTCGGTAGTCTCCGTCCCGGCCCCAACTTTCCAACCATCTCTCCTTGATTCCCCTCCGTCTTTTCCGCCGTCGCATTTTCTGTTGTCTTCTCCTCGTTCTCCCCCTCCTCGGGCCCAGGATCGATCCCCAGCACTCCCAGCCACGCCCACACCTTATCCCTCACGTCCGTCGCCTGGAGCAAGTAGCAACTCTCCAGCGCAACGTACAACCTCTTTACTGCCAATGCCTCCTTCCCTCCCTCCTCCATTGCTCCTCCGCCTCCGCCTCCCCCTCCTCCAATAAACCCCACCCCCGACCTAGTTCCTCGCCCCCCCTCCCGCATCAACACCCAATACTCCTCCAAGTTCGTCCTCATATTAATAACCGGCAGGCAGTGGAAAGCCTGCACCGTGTCCCCCCTGCTCACCTCGTGCAACAAATCAACAAACGGGCGGAAGGAAACAGAATATTCACCGCACATGAGGATGGGGCTTTGGGACGAGCTCGACATCGCCGTGAAGACTTCTTGCACGACCCAGCACCTGCGGAACCAGCCGCGCCACCCGAGGCGGGCCAGGAGGGACGTTGTTTCCTCCGAAGGTAGAGGGACTGGGGATCGGCTGGCGTTGCCGCGAGCTTGGGAGGCAGGTTCGTGCTCTGTCCTGTCTTCCGGCCCTGCTCTTCCTGTGCCTTCTCCCACCTCCGCCCTCGCCCTCGCCCTCTCCCTCTCCCACTTCTCAACCTCCGCAAAAGCCTTCTCCACGTCCTTGGGAACCTCATTCCTGCACCCCCCGAGGAAGAAAATCGTATTCGCAGCATATGCATAAATGTCCCTCATCCTCCTCACCTGGCTCGTCTTCTCCGTGTGGTCCGACTGGTTTATGCAGAGAGCGTCGATCCAAAGCACCCTCACCCCTTCCTCGCCGCCGACAATTTTCCACCTGGCCGTTTTCTTTCCTTCCTCGTGGCCCCCTTCTTTCGTGCCCCGCGCGGCTTCTTCTTCTTCTTCTTCTTCTTCTTCTTCCCTTTCTTCCCCTTCTTCCCCTTCTTCCCCTTCTTCCCCTTCTTCCCCTTCTTCCGCCCGCACAACCTTCGGAACCTCGTTCCTCCTCCTCCTCAACGCCCGGAGCGCAACCCACAGATTCTCCGTCACGGCGTGCTCCTCCTTCGACCCGTGCATCTTTATCGCCCTCTCCATCTTCGGGCTCCCCCACTCGTACGACAGCGCCTCGTACTTCAGGTCGAGGCTCAGCACGCTATGCTCGAGGAAGCACTCCACGGGGTCGTCGTACCTGGGGCTGGGCAGGAGCCTCGCGAGGCGGATGTGCGTTCCCACCAGCACGCCGTGGAAGGCCGAGGATCTGGAAGAGTCTTGATCTTGGGACATGGTTGTCGGGGGGGCCGAGGGAAGAAGATGGTGTTGAAAGCGTGGGTTGAATTGGTTGGGGGAGGCTGGCTCTATATTTTAGATTGATCGTCTCTTATACGCTAGGGACTTGAGCATATTATATTGAAGTCCACGGGTAGGATGCAGCGACGTGATCCATGGAAAAAAACCTCCGAGAAAAGAGCTAGAAAAACCCACGCGGCTGGTGAGGCTGGGCTGGAGGAAAGAAAGCCAGGGAGGCCATGTGATGCAGCAGTATTCTTTCAGCTGCACGAGGACGTAATCAAAGACAACGACCCCGTGGCCAATCAAGAACCCTAACGATGACTCAGCAGCTGGGCATTCCGCCGGGCTTACCATTCCCCCGTCTAACTAGACGAGGGAGAACTAGCAGAAGCCAGAATCCTGATCGTACGGATAGATCGTAATGAATATGCGGTAGGATTTTAAATAAACCGAAAGACAACATTTCATCTTTCTGTGGCAATGCAGTTCATTGGCCATAATAGAACCCCCAGCAAGGCTCGTGTAGCATGTGTGAATAACTATTCGTATTATATTCCTAGTGGGGTGGTAAAAGGTTGCACTAGTTCGTATACTCCCCACCTAGCCTGCCCTTAGACTCATGGCGGCAGTCCAATGAAAAGATACTGGTACAATATAGATACCGTGGAGTAAATACCGCGGTGATTTAAAACAGGAATTCTAGCTAGTTGGACGTGGCTTGAGATCAGAGTCATTTAACCAATCGGAATCAACGGTCCGACTTTTGGTCCTCGATAACTTGAAGCTGTCTCAGCTGCTATCTAAATATAAGGGCGACGTTGAATCATCTCCAATTGATATTCCCATGCATCTAACTAACGGGGCTGCTTCATCTAGGGTAGAGCAAAGCAGACTTGGAACTTCTGCTGTGGTTGCACACAATCCACCTCCCAGTTCAGCACAGATTGTCGAACCCCGGAGGTCTCATGTTGAGTCTAGGAGAAACGCGCGTTGAAATGAGATACCGTGGATATAATTGTTGTTAGTAAGCTGAATCAGGTGTGCGACTAACTTGTAAAGGGAACTAGGAGCAGCGTGTTGCTGTCAAAGTTCATATTTGGCCCCTGGATCTATCTTGTCCTGTTTGGCGAGCTGGTGCGGTGTAGCAGAAAACCTATTTCTTCAGAACGAGTTGATTAAAAGACAAGTCAATCCCGCATGACTTATGAAGAGGTAAGATCGCGTGTAGAATCACGTGTGATAGTCAGTAGTTTCAGTAGTGCGACCCCGTAGGAGTTGATCTAGGGTGGCGTCAAAAATTGCACGTCTTTCCTCTAAATCATCGCAGACACCAACCGTAAAATCTTTATCAAAATGGTAAATGTGGGTACGTATCGGAATGGCTTCTTTCATCGTCATCGTTCGAAGCTCCGATAAGACGAAGCGGACACAACGGTTGGCGTGTTCAAAGTTTTGGCTACGGCTGTATAGCGCCAAAATTTGTGTCACTATGATCTGGGTTTTCTTGGTGAACAGACATGTGCCCTCCGTTTAAGCGAACCACGAGCGAGACATGCATGGGGGTTGGCAATGGTACCGTCATGTACTCCGTCAGGGCTACATTGAACATGCCTCCGACTCGCATAGAAGCAACGGCCGTCAAGCTTTGTTGTTAGTGGGGATTAAGTATTTCGAGCGCCAAGGTCGGGAATGAACCCCAATATAGGTTGTGTAGAAAGGATCTCTCACGCAAATAAAGACGCCCATAGATCTGTCGCGTGCTGGCGTGCTTGAATGGTTGGTATAGAGGTAGGCTGGCTCGGGAACTTCCGATAAAGACGTTTCCATTCGCCAGGCGGTGAATGGCTGACAAGTTTCTCTGGCGGCGGCGGTGTGGCGGGGCAAAACCTGGTTCCCCTTTTGCCGTGAGACAGTTCGAGAAATCTTCAACCTCGAGAGTGTCTAGGCAGCCCTTACTGTCCTTTACCCCGTCAACTTCCGGAAGCATCAAGTAATCGTAGACACATGCTTACTAGATTTTCTAGCTTCCGTGCGATGTAGTCATTCGTCATGCTGACGGGAAGTGGGAGGATGGAGAATCATGTTCTCACGGCGGCGAGGTACGCATGCAACTGCCAAAGCTTAAAGATAGCGTCAATGCTCAGCGGGTGAATGGAGCAAGCAAAACCACTAGAGTGGATACTGTTTCGCATCGTCGGCACTGCGTTGGACACGTAGAACAAAGTAAATTTAAGATTTCGAGGAAGGTCGAGGACTTATGTACTAGTAGCTGCTGGTCGCGATCTCTGTTATATACCCGCCAAATCATCAATACTTCTTGGTGTTGAACTTGACTCCATAGCAGCTTGCAGGTGGCGCGTGTGCGTTTGTAGAGTTAGAGTCGTGGCACTTGTGATTAGCGAAATGGTTCAACTTTAAACAAAATATCTTGTGTACCCGATAGCTATACGAGGTGCGGTGTATCTGCCGTCGTCAAGGTCTGGCCAGAGGCTATTTGTTGTGACTTGTTGGGGTTGGCCTTGTGCACGTGTCCTACAAAACGTGAGAAGTGGATGGGAAGAGCTAGGTTTCGGAATGAAATGAAGTCGGGTTCAAGTCGCTTCGTTCATTTTGTGTCTGATAGGCGTGAAGTATTTATTAGGCAGGCGAAATCATGGAACAATCAAGAAAATATATGATTAGTGATCAATATGGGCGCGGTCAGCGGCGTGTCACTTCAGACAGACTAGAAGCAAGCACGGTATGGTTCTTGCCTAACTGCTAGTATCACACCCAACTGCTGGCGATACAAAGTACGTCCTCGGGAAGTAGCACCCGCCTAACCCACCAAGGTTATAGTAGTACCATAATAGAGCTGGCAAGTGCCAGGGAAACAATCCAGCCTAAAGTATATTCGAGGAAGCAACTGCCACCCATAAGTGTGTCACATGTCGACGCGCGCGGCTTCCAAACCATTCCCCCGCAAGAAACCAATATCGCCTGAAACCAAGAGATATTTACAAAATAGGCAATAGTTCATCTGCCTACTCTACCTAAGGTGAAGACGGCCACCCAGGCCTTGGTTTTTGAGATATGATGCGATATCCGGGTCGAATTCAAAGAAGGTTGGCCGCCGCAAAGAAAACTTTAGTCCATCAGGAATGTCGACCTATCGGTTCAGCTAGCCATCCCACCCATCCGCGGTAGCTAGCATGTGGACGAGTAGTATTCGATAGCTAAGAATATCAGACTGGCAGCCATGATCGATGCTAATCTTGCATTACTGCAACCCAAAACGCACGGTGGAAGCTTGTGCTGCGGGCGCATTTTTGAAAACGAGGTAACGGAAGCAATATTTTACCGGGGACTCCTGTACCCCATGCTTCTCTCTTGCATTGCCGGACTCAAACCTTCGTTCAGACGCACATGAGGATACCGCCGAATATGACCAACTTGAGGTTTATTCTCGTGCGCTAAGATAAATGTGCCAACAGTTGTGACCTGACAGTGCATAAATTGCCATCTACCGACGAAGATCCCAAAAGCTGGTCGTTATCCAAGGAAGCCCTACACCCCCGGAAGTAAGTGGAGCATAATCGACTCCATCACGTATCCATTCTACCGCTTGCCGCAGAGTGAGCTTCAAACCGGCACCAACAAGCCCATCAGATATACTCCTCCGTCACATCAACCGTTCATTTCCCTCATAAATTCGGCGACAAGTGACATCGTGATCAATCATTACTACTCCAATCACTAGCCTTGAGCTAACATGTGAGATCTTGGAGGATTGTAACTTATCTGATCGTCCCTAACAACAGTGCTATTGATAGCTTCCACGTCTCTGGAGTACAGTCTTAGCTTCTCTTTGCCGTACATATCTGTCTCTGCCCCGAAAACGAACAACTGCTTAGTGCTTCCGAACCCAGAGCTATTCTTATTGTCGCCGGTTCGAAAGAACCATGCCGTTCCGTCACGCTGGCTGTTGAGGAAGGCTCCGCGGTAGTCATAGTCAGAGGGAAGAGGCACACCATCATCGCCAAACTGCCCCATGCATTGATTTGCAAAGTATGGCTCCAGGCCAGTGGGGTGTACGGCTGATCCTTCGATAATGGAGCTAAGGCCTTGGTTAACATGAGCGCCAAGGGTGAGGTTGCCCTCAGGAGCAATGTAGTACGAGCTATTCGAGTAGAGTGGATAGTTGTATAGTGTTCGATAGAATGGCTCATCATCAGAATTCCTCGAAATGAAATCCTCTCCAGATATTTTGAGGTCGTTGACTTGGCCGTAACCCTTGTCCACGAGGAATCCGTCTTGTTCGTACCCTAGGTTCTGGTACCAGGTTAAGGTTTGGTCGCTAGTGGACGTGACCACTCTCCCCTGCACTTGAAGTCTCCGCGCCACTCCCAGCATGTAGGTGAGCGTCTCATTTTTACCACCATCGTCTTGCGTGATCTGTTGCCTCGTTTTTATAATAGGATCTAGGGCGTCGATAGCTAAAATTTCTCCGGTCGTGATAGCGTCGGCATCTTCATCCATCCAGACGAAGATCTTGCCCGTGACCACCCAGTTGCTATTGACTTGTTCAGTGATCCTCACAATGGGTTCAGTATCGTCGATTCCAGCAATGCGAAGCTGGAAGGTGTGTTCTTCTCCATCGCAAAGAAGCGGAAGCCATGGGGAGATATCAATCTCATGCTCCCTCAGATCAAAAGCATCGATGCCGACGATGGGTCTGTGCAGTCCAGGGGACACGCCACCGGTAAAGATGACAGGGAATGGCCAACATACACCCGCCAATCGGCCATCAATGAGAAGTTGCACCTCTCTCCAGGGACTTAGACCGGGGAGGCTGCCATCGAGCTGTTCTGTGAATGTGTCTTTGGTAGACTCCATCGTATTGGACCACCAAAATTCTTCATTTGCCTGGCCGTTGGCGCTGATGCTGAAAACGGCTCTCTTTCCATTTCTTGGGAAGCCACCAGACGGGATTGTGACAAGCGCGGCATCCTCCGGCAGCGTGAAGCGGCTGTCTATCCCCTCACTTCCCCGCATCTTGCTGATGGGCAATATTAGGTCTGCAGGTTCGCTGGCGCCATGAAGATAGCCATCGGCGTCTGGAACAGTGAAGAATGTTGCGGTGAGGGTCGTGTTAAACCAACCGGTGTAGACATCGTTCACGATGTTGCCAAGATCGAAGATGACTTTTTGTTCCTGGCGCCAGAGGGAGAGGAAGTGCGTCATGTCCTTGTGGTACTCCCATCTGATGCCCGGCGGCACGGTGGGCTCGGCGGTCGAAGTGCGCCAGACCTCGACGTCTCCAAGGTACATGAGCGCCAAGCGGTCGAACTGACGGCCCACAGAGACAGCCGTAAAGTTTATCGTCACCCGGTTGAATGGGCATGGTGGGGGGCTGAATTTTCCTACAAGATTGTCAGCCAGACTAACTTGACACCCGCAGGGATGGCAGAGCTAATGGAAAGCATAATTCTCACCGGCAAATGGCTGGCCGTAGCTGTTTCCAAACTTGTGTTCCATGAGAGTCACCGTGCAACAGGACCCTTCTTCGGCTGACCCTTCAACATCCCCTTCTTGGTCGCCGCCTGGAGACTGGGACTGTGCAGGCGGTGAGATTACAGGCTGCGACACCTGGAAACACTCTAAAACAGTTCGGGATGGAGTAGATTGGGCGGGAAAGCCAGCCGTCGTCGTGAGAGCATCGGCTAGTGCTTCCCTCCCCGCCTGCGCTGGCGCCCCACGGGCCAGTCCATGTCGGAGAAAGACTTCGTCGTTTTCTTCCCTTGTCTTGAGTATATCTCGTGATGAAGAGTATGTGCTAGTTGCGAGGGCATAGTCTGAGCGGTAGGGTGCTTTGATAAACCATATGGCCAAGGTGGAAATGAGCAGCAAGCTAGGGACTACCAGTAAGACTAATCGACCCGACAGCCATTTCCGACGTCCAACTTTGAGGGCGTCCTCGGACATCTTGCGATTGGGAAATAGAACGAGTGCCTCCTTCTCTCCCGCTATCTTCTCAACTTCAACTGTGAGTACAAGTTGCTCCGGAGCTTGTGACTGGTGGTGGCTGCGATAGCCTTACCAGCAGGAGGAGTTGTATCAGTCGTCGAACTAAGTTACTTTTCATCCAATTATATAGGGTTTGTCGACCGTACAGATACACCAACGCACGTACAGCCCAGAGTCGTGTTTATCTATAGCAACATACGACAGCAGCAATCCTAGTTTAGTGGTTGGTTAAGTTTTGGAAGTTGCCTCGTCTAAGGGATCTGTTGTGCAAGATATCGTGCCGAGGTAGTAGCGAGAGGAGCCCCGCGTGGGCGGCAATGTCAAAGGCATGAAAGAGATAAATACAGCAGCAGAAGAAGCTTGCGATTAATTATTAAGTATGTCTTTTGCCGGGAGAGACAACGAGCGAATTCAAGCTTGGTTTGGACAGGCTGTGCGAGGACGTTCACAGACTTCCACCGACGAGGTTGTCCACCGCCACTCACGGATCGAGAGAAGGAAACCGTGACGCGACCGGACAAGCATGCACCGTGTTGTTCTTCAGCCCCACACGCCTCACCCCGCAGAGTGCCTGAAGCTCACACACATCTTCCCCCTGCGCCTTCCCAGAATTGATTTGGATGCGGCTCGTTTGTTGAATATTAAATGCAGGTCTTGCCTCTTCTTCTTCATGTGTTTTTGCTTTTTTCTTTTCCTTTCTTTTTTCTTCTCCACCACTAGTCTGAATTACTGCATTTCAAGGTGAATCGTGCGTCTGCGGGAAACCACTTTTGGTTGTTCCATCTGTGAATTCCAGGGTCAGGCTCTTGAGGGTGGGGGGTCAGAGAACGGGGCAGGCGCTTGCGAGTAGAATGTAACGTTCTGTTATCTGCCGTCGGCATTTTGAATATGCCACGTACGTGCGGTGTGCTCCAGTGAAAGTGTTCACCCCTAGGTATTACTACTACTTGTGGCAATTATGTGCCTGTTCCCAATTTGTGCATCAAAGCGACCAATACAAGATCCGTTCTGCAAGTAAATCATCACAAGACTGATCCCGACTCCCAAGTTTACTAATCCTCCAAGCTCCTGGTTCCCCATTCCCAAAGGTTGTAGTATGTATAGCAGACGGAGGCGTTCTGTCCATCATCCATCCATCTACTCATCACCTCCTCCATATGCGATTTATTTCTAATCGTGGCTGCATCCGTGTGGGCGTCGAGCTGCTGTGCACCATGGTAAGATATGGGAACGCGGCTCTGGACCAAGATGCAGCAAATGGCCCAGGCTAAAAGTCGGGACTATAAATACGGACACTTCTTGAGTTGTTGCCCCGGAAATCCAAAATCTTGCAACAATTTCTCCAGTTTTTATGCTTCAACTCAATGCTGCTGCTAAAAGGCCGGCAATGGGGGTGTTTTTTCGTTCTCAAATTCAAACCCCATGTCCCCGCATGCCCGCTCAAGCTATTGCTGCTGGCCGTCCTATATCCGATGGGCCCATGGATGGGCACATTTTTTGCCCTTTTGTTTCCGCTGTTGTGGTCTGGATCCATGGTGAATTTCAGTGGCTTCATCCATCCACTCATCCTACCACATGTGGACTGCAAATTTGACATCTCATGCAGTAGCCGCTTTTTTTCCCCCTTACTTCCCCCTACTGCTCCCTCTCGTCACGCTCCCTTTCGTGATTCATCCTCCCCCTTCCTAATAGAATGCCTTCCTACCGCCCCCTACATCCACACCTGCATGTGGCATGTCTTTGCCTCGACGTGATGTGTTCACCAGCGCTCTCATCTTCCATGATGATTTTTGTTTTTGTTTTTATTTTCCATGCACCCGCGTCTCGTCAACGCTCCAAAACGGGAAAGCAGAAGCAAGAGTGACTTTTGTTGCCTGCCGGGATAACGAGACGCAATGATGATTGCCCTCTTTCCCCTGCTAGCGCCACTGCCCTTTTCCCCTCCTTCATCTTCCTCCATGCCTACCCTCTGACCTACTGCATCCCACGCAGACTGGCCCTGCAGCCGTTGCGGCTTGCTGAGCTGGCAACAGTCTAGCCCGACCTTCTGTACTTCCCGTCAACCTAACTAGAACAAGGTATTTCGTCTCTAGATTAGCCGACGGCTTTTGGGTCGGCTGGGATGCGAGACAACCAAGCCTCTTCTAGTAGTGGGATCGCCAGATATCAAAATGGCTCAAGCGATAGTGCCTTCCGGAAACTAATTTCCGACCTTGGGAAGACCATAATCCGTCATTAGTGGTGGATCCCGCGGTTTCGACAGCCAAAAAGGGGGGTTTTTTTGGCGGTAGTGGTGGTAATAGTAGGCATCATGTCATCGCCAGGCCATAATAGTGTGTGATAACACTACCAGCAACTGTGAACCCGCCTGATTCCTAGGTGGAAAGCCTCCCGCCTAGCTTAGGCTCCGGTAGTATTGCTCCAGTACCTAGCCTTGGCGGACCGGTACATGGGCTCGAGCTGCGGGTTGTGGATGAAGCGGTGTTGGAAGTAGTTCCAGAGGGAGAACTCCACTTTTGTGAGCACGTAGGTTTGAGGATTCGCAACTACTTTGCTATAGACCGCCGCAAGACCGTTTTCGAGGATGCTTGAGATGACCCGATCGCTGGCTCCGTCTTCGCTCTCTCTTGCGATCTCGAGCGCCTGTGCGATGGATGCTTCGGATGGGGCTTGGACAAGAGTGGGTTGGCCACCACTGCCGCCGCCGCCACCGCCGCCGCCTCCGCGCCCTCCGCTCCCTCCGGCGGCTGTTGAAGTACCGCTGTGAGAGGCGAATGATGACATGGTGGAACTTCCCTCGGATTTGCTGTTGTGCCTTCTGTCACCGTTGGACGTGTTGTTGTACAGAGTGCAGAACCCAAGAGGGTCACTTGACTGCGACAGCAGAGTGCGAACAGGTGGATACAAGAGGGAAGATCGGAGCTGTCGAGGAGGATAGTATCCGTATTGTTGGCTTTGTTGTTGCTGATGTTGCTGGTTTTGGGTTTGTTGGTGCACGGGTGGCTGATATGTGTACTGCTGCTGCTGCCCGTATAGGTATGCAGTCGAATCCCGCCTTTGTGGGCTGCTGGTTACCAAAGCTTCTTGTTGTTGTGGCTGTTCATTTGCCTCCGAGTATCTCCTATGCTGGGAACAACTATTACTGTGGGAAAAATAATGGCTGGCAGTTGATGTTGTTGAGTCTGGCGTAGCACATGTGGTATCGGAAACTGAAGGTGCTTGATGGTATTGCTGGTTACCGCCACTGTATTGGCGTGGCTGCGAGTATGGAGATATAGCGCCAATAGACTGATGATAGCTCTCGCGCCTTTGCTGACGATTCTGGGAGTAATCCGGGGTATTGAGAGAAATCATCCTGAACGAGAGGAAGAAAAAAGAGTCCAGCGGATGCAGTGGGGGTATTTCGCTTATTATACACGCTGTTGAATGAACAACGCAATAGGTACTTTTCCTGAACGGTCCTATTACGGTACGGTCCTTCTTTTCACACCTCTTTCTTGGGAAATCACTGCTCCTTCTGGGTCTCTTCTTCTTCTTCTTCTTCTTCTTCTTCTTCCTCTTCTTCTTCTTCTTCCTCTTCTTTTTTTCTGGGTCGGATATGAGGTGACAAGTAACAACGGGATCAGAAGGGTGATTACGGCAGGGGTTGCACCGTTGTCCTTTCTACAACGGAAGTACTCGAATGTTCCTTGTCGACCGGGGTGTTGCAGGTGTTGCAGGGGTGGTGTGCTGCACTCCAAGTTTGTGGGTATCTTTGCAAGGATTGCTTGGGCCTTGGTGGTACGGATGGAGGAGTATTCTTGAAAGTTGTTGCCCTTTCTCTTCCTCTTGGCGGTGTTGCTGGTGGGTCTCGGGAATGGTATGGCAGGTGCAGGAGAAGGACGAGGGGGAGGAGGCTTCCGGGATGCTCTTTTATATAACTGGAAGGACCGTCTGCCATGATTGCTGCTGCCGACAGGTGGATACTACGCGATGAGAGACGATATCATGGCTCGGCCGCTTGCTGCTGGTTGTCTATCCAGCTTGTCATTGCTGGCCTCTGCTCCCCCTCTCGTCCTTCCCGAACGACGACGACGGAATCTTGATAGTCGAGAAAGGGGTAGCTGCTGCTGCGTTTGACTAATGTAGTGCCATCCGTAATTTATGTCGGAGAACAGACTGAACAGTAGCGCCGCTCCCAGATCTTTCTAGTGCTGCCAGTTGCGACCCAGTCTTGACGAGGCGAGTAAAAGCGACAGTTCCGTGGGCCAGTTAGCTAGCGTGTACGGCCAGGCCGTTTAGCCTCTGACGCTGTCTGTCCCCGGCGGACTGGTTCGTGGAAGGTTAAACATTGCCTTCTATCGAATCAGTCATGTCTTTCCCCCTCCAGAACTCCTGGGGTCAGGAGGCCCAGCACTGTGGTTCTCCGAAGCCCAAAACAAAGATAGAAGTTAAAGTTCCCGGGTGGCGGACATCACATCATCAATGACAGCATGTGAACTCTTTCAATGAGAGGAAGTCTGATGAATTACCGTCCCTCATCGCACTCATCGCTTGCATCTTGCACGATCCCTGCAGGCACTAAAATTTGTGCCATCATTTACACATTTCCTAGCACGAGGCCTGCTTCTCCTTGAACTCAGGAACCCCCCTTGTGCGGTTGCAGTGAAAGGGCGAGAGCTACACGCCTCGTTGCCTGTGTGGTTCATGCGTTTGCTTCTTCAATCTTCAGGATTTTCGAGAAGTCTCGGCATGCAGTTGGCGGTAGCAGGGGTCGGCCACGGGGAGATTGCGAGTATGGCTTCTAGGCGGCTGCATATCGTAACACTCGGGGAGCTGGTAGTCGAAACCTTACCGAGTCAGCAGCCTTAAACCCGGAGAGTCGCGACTCGGAATGCTTGGTTGGAGCATGTGCGCATTCCATTCGAATGATATCGTTGTGGCCTCAAGGAGGACTTTGAGCCGGAACCCGGGTGTGCATCATGGACCGAAATCTAGTTAACTTTGTTGGTGTCAATTTTCTTACCTCTGGGTTCCCTCAAGGTGCTGAATTGGTAAACTTTGTTACTGCTAATAAGGTGTCCGGCCAGGGAAAGAGCGAGCATCAGCGTTGACTGAAGCACACCTAACACGACGGCTTGAGTGGATAACCGAGGTCAGTTTCCTAGTTGCCCCCCAATCAGGTCCGTCAGGCCGCCGCCAGCGAACGCTCTGAAAGTGCGGCGACAGCCAAGAAATCATATCCGCAGCAGAATCAAAATCGCAGGAATGGCGGTACCATCGCGCTGGGGCCTCGCCCAAGATTCTGCTGCTGGTGCGGCTGTGGGGCATACATAGTACATTGGGCACGGGTGCTGGCTCTCGTCGAAACGGTCGGCGAAACGGTGCATGAAGGGTGGGCTAAATTTCCGGGGTTTTTGTGTGTGATAGCATCCCACGATAGGTACTGTACTCCACAGCCAGAGCAATTGTGGGTCATCCATCATATTTGTTTCTCTACTCTACCCCTTTCCCTGGGAATAATTGAGGGATCGTGCCATGCTGGTGGACAGGAGTAGACGTATATGTAAACCATCACGCTGCATGTAGAATCTATGGTCCTGTTTCCATTTTACGTTCCCGCATGGTTAGTGTCCGATCGCCTGGGCGGCCTGCACGCTGTCCGTGGTGGATATCAAGGTGTGTAGGGTGCTGCTAGCGTGCAACCGCCAATGTCAATCCTCTGTATAACTGCTAGTAGAAGCCTATGCCTGAATATTAGAAGCGTAGTGCAACTCACGAATTGGGGGTTTTTATTTTATCCAATGTCGAGATATTGCAACACTGGGGATTCTTCAACTGTTAACTGATGAGGCAAACAGACACGGGGCCACCAAACTATGCCAGCTTCCCACCATTTTTGCCCATTTCTTCGAATGTTACTTACTAGTTAATCTCACTGTGAGAACCAGCTTCCGAGTCAGAATGCCGCGCACGGGGCAAAGCCCAAAACATGCGTGGGACAGAAATTGGATGGCTTGGCCTGCCTCTTCTTGTACAGGAATCAGAATGTGGTATGCACCTCCAGACGGTGGGGCATTAATTGCCGTAATCCACGAGGTCTTCTTTTGTTTTGTTTTTTGTCATCTCCTGTGCACTAGCAGAGCTTGCCCTCGAAATTCGGTGGTGGTGAGGAAAGAGATGCCATCATTTCCACAACTGCTTTGAAAGCTCTTGATGCCGAGTGCACTCTTCCAGCCTTCGTCACACCAGGCATCCGTTAGGCGTTATCTTATTTCAAGACTACTAAAATAAAGGCGCCGGTTCATCGGACACTAGGCAAAAAGGGTTGATTGGCAAGATCTTCTGAAATAGAACAATGGTGCCAGGGAAGCTAGACACCTTTTTGATGATGCTGCTGTACCGCACGCTGGAGTGCTGCATGCAATTGAAATCAGCTAGCAGCAGGACTAGCTCTGTCAGCGTCTTCATTTGTGTTTCCGAGCCCTTGAAGCTGGCTCTCGCCGATTTGGAGCGTGTGGTATCTACTATCATATAGTTGGTACCAAGCAGGATGTGTAACTTACAGACTAGAAGGCATAATGTCTAGGTTTTGGAACGGAACTCAAATGTCTACATACTAAAGTACTATGGGAGGGCATGGTCGTGGCCCATATCAAGCTTCCTTCTTCCAGAACAATAAACAAGAATCAGGTCGACTTCGTTGACTGGCCGGCTCGCTTCCTTTTGGTCTCGATACTGTGCCACAAAGCTGAAAACAACGGCGTCGCTGCCACTTGGGAGAATGGAGGAGTCAAGGGGCTGCTGGTGCCTGAGGAGTTGGGAATCGAGAATTCTGTGAGGAATTCCTTATCGTTTCCTGTCTGGCTAAGGTGCATGCTGGCGGAATAAAAAGGTTCAAGAATGTGTGGAAAGGTACCAGCAGTACATACCACTGCAGTCTTCCAGGGAGGAAGGAACGCACCGACCGTCCCGCAGCCGAAACCTTATTTTCTGGTAGGTGCCGGGCAAGATCTGGCTGTTCTTTTCATCGCAGAGTCTGCTGCCTCATGTACGCTGGTTGGTCTGTCCGTATACTCGCGGGGCGTAATTAGGCACATGAAGTGACCTGACAGTCTCGGCTTCGGTATAGTACTTTCTGACACCAAATATATGGTAAAAAACATGACTTGAACTTTTGGGTTGAATCATGTAGGAAATGTTAAGTAGGCTTGGTACCGATATTAATTGTTCGAGTTCTCTTCAGCGTTGAGGATGCTCTTTGTTTCATTAGTGTATTCCATGTGTATACATTTCCCATTTAGGAAGTCTGGGGGGGAGGGGGGTTCCTCCCCATCTTTATAATATCGGGTAGAGAAGCCGAGTTCTCAGCCCTGTAATGTGTTGACCACCGCAGCATTATACGGACATAATTGGCGCGCAATGCAGAAAGCATCTCAGTGGCCATTTTATATGGAGAAAAAAAAGGAAATCCCAGACCTTGCTTATTGAAAATTGCATTACCCACGTACTGTGATATTCTCCTGAGCTGCCGGAAGTCCGATGCTCACTGATTGACGTAACATTTTATGCTCCACTGACTAGTGCCTAGCATACGGGTTTTGTTGGTGGGCTGTGGCTAGGAGAATGCATGTTGGTCTATTCATCCTTGCGGTGGGATTTGGTCATGCAGAGGGTGAAAATACCTTCGGGGCCAACAGGCAAATAGAGTTTGGAGAGGACCCACAAGGACAGCCCTTGACTCCGGGACTGGCCCAATTTACCAGTTCCGGCCATATGTCCGGTTTCTGATATTCCTCCGCCACGGGCCACTCCTTTAAGTTCACACAAGTATTTATCGTCATGGCGAAATAGCGCCACCGCGCTATTCATTCTCTGTAGTCTATTATAAGTCAATTCCTTGGCACGTTGTTGTTAGACACAATTCTGCCCCAGATCCGGTAGTCAGCCGATATGCGGAAAAGGGATAATCTCGTAAGTCCGTGGCCATTGGATGAATCGCGCACAAATAAGGGAAATTGAAGCCGCCAAAGGTTAACTCCCTTATGTATTAGTAGTTCGATGGGTAGCCCGTGGTGAGGTACTATGTAGTGACTATTGTTTTGCCGAGGTGTTAAACCATGTCCTAGGATTTTCGGCATCATGGGAGTTGCGGACACTAAACAGGTGCCATCACTGGCGAGCCTTCCAATGGGACTCCTTCTTTTGCTAACGTCGGTATTCGAAACCCACCAGTTTCCCAGATCCAAGATAGCTTCTACCTAGTTAACTTCGTACTACTACTGTATCGAGGAACTTATTTGCCTCTTTTTTTCGTTGGCCCATGCAATGATTACAAACGCGATTCTGCCGTGGTGAGGTCTCTTAGCGCTAACGCCTTTCGTCATCCTTTTGAAGAACTCAAATGTCCACGCGGGCCCAACAGTAATGGGCCTTTGATAGAAGCTAGAAAAAGTTGACAGTTTCTCTCCTGCAAATCTATTAGGGTGGATAGATGAACAGGTGGTCATTCGACCTATTTATTTACATATATAATTTACTTTGAGTCTATGATGGTTTTATGCCGAGGTAATTTGTACAGTGTTCAAACATTGGGGTTAGCTGCTTGAGCTCGTATAGTCGCTTATGGGAAGACATGACAACGTCTTTGATTTGCAGGACCGGAATCCGATAACTTCCATAGTGAGGATGAAGTTCATCATGGTCGTGGAGCTGTGTGGGTATCGTGAACACGACCATCTGCGGTAATCTACGGCCGCTTCCACCAGCGGCGCCTGGAGCCTGACTTTGGTTTCCGCTTTCCAATTTGCCAGCCCCATCCTCGGAGGACCTTAACCACCTTGGGGGTAATGCCAACGGTGAGGGGAATGCGGATAAAGATGAATGACTTGTGGATAGCATAGGCAAGGGCAAGTTGGGTCGCGAGGCCTATTATTAGTGAGTAAACTGACTTTAGTGCTTATGTCTTAACTCACACCCAAAGGGGAGTAGGAACATTGACTCACTCGCATCGGCTTTGTACCTCTCTTCCGCCTCTTCTACGCCCCAGCCCGCCATTTCAACACCATCACTGATAGCATTGTCGCTAGTATGATCTTTCTCGGCCCTCAGGAAAGCTTTCTGGAACTGCTCGGCCTTCTCTTTGACAGAGTCTGGAACCATTCTTTTCGCATTGGAAACCACCCAGTGCTCAACCTGGCCTGTCAAGTAGTATATTAGATACTCGAACTCGGGACTTGGATGTTGTTCATACAGAAGCCACTCACCAAGTTTTTCAGTGCCAACAGCGCGCACAAAGAGAAAGCAGAATGGGAAGTCAAGAAAACTGAGTCCAATATAGACACCAATAGCAACCCAACCATACTCCCGGCTTAGTTTCTTGAGTCGCCCAGTCAGAGACAGAGGCTCGACTGTTGCCGGCCCTCTTCCGGATTTTACGTTGCTCATCCCGTTTCCGGCCTTGCGACCAAGTTGGGACGTGAAGCTGCGCCCTGATATCCTAGAGAACCGAGGTCTGAAGGAGAACCGAGGTCTGAAGGAGAATCGGGGGAGGAAGCGAAGTTGTCGGAATGAAGCACCGAACGTTTTAAGGTGACGACTAGGTCCAGTTGGCGGCGTTCCGACCAAGGAACCGGCTTGACGTGAGGCTGAGGTATACCTCCTCCCACGGAGTTCTCTCCCGGAAGTTCGAGCAACCGACGATATTGTTCTCACTGACGTTGTTCTCTGGGCCGCATTTCCTCTCTCGGCAGAGCGCTTGATGGCCCTTGCCAGAATATTTAGCATCATCGTTGGAATCGGGTCGGTTTCTTGGGAAGAGACGGCGATTGAGAACTATCAGTGATGACTCAGGTAGCGATGATGTTCATAGAGTTGAGGGAAGAACGCTGAGGATGTCGTGTCGTTGGGATTCTAGTTGGGGTACGGAAAGACACTGATTGCTCCGCTGTTCCGATGTCTCCTCAATTCACATCCGGCTATGCCTCGGATCTCTCGGGCGTTCTTCTCTGTTAGCTTCGGTCTCCCTTGATCGGCCTCTCGGCGAGGGAGCAATAGTCAAAATGCCATATGGCTATTGTCGTCGTGGTGTTCCTTAGAAGGTTGGTTGGCGTCGGAAGGTAGCGGCCAGTCTTAATATGGTACGAATTGAGAATGGGCTGTAGGGAAAATTTGGTGACTTTCTTTAGCAGGTGGAGCTTTTGAATCCCGAACCACCGCTATGACGTACTGTTTGCATTGGATGCGTGATCGTGCCGCTGGACTCGGAGGTGAGCTACTGTCCGCTTCAACATTTTGCCGATTTACCGACCCCGCGTCAGGTGCACCATGACTATATGCACATCGCAGGCTCAGGCTTGAGCAGGACAAGTATGAAAACGATATTCGACCTCTTTAATAGGGTGAAAGAGTAAATACTTGAAATTTCAATGGCATTTTCAACCAGATCCAAAATACGTTCCGCCGGCGGACTACGTATCTGCTGATGTTCTGGGGTATTTTTCGACTTGTAAGGACACAGCCGCCCCACAAAACAGCTGGATCATGGTCCATAGCGGGATTATAAGGCTGAATATGCCCAGCACCTCAAACCCTTGCTTCGGGTAGAGGAGAGCATTGACTCCTTCAAATAAATACCTGAGAATCTTTGCACTCAGCGCTCAGCCATCGACATGTCGTCGAGTTGTCCAGTCACTCAGAAAAAGCCCAGGACCAGTACGAGCGGGGAAGCTGCCGCCCTCTCCGCTCCTACTGGTCTTCCCAATGAACGCACGTGAGGTATCGCATTCACGTTACACCTCCATCGGGCGAACTTGGAAGCCGTGCTCTCTAGGCTGCCTTCCTAGGTTGCCTTAGGCTAGGCTGACTTATCAGGAACGCAATATCCACCTCATGAATGCTATCTCTTGCCGCGAGTGGCAGCCTCAACTTTGAAACTGCGAGACACAAATGCGCACTCTTCACTGTCAATCAAGTGACACTTCCAACTCAAGGCAAAACATGTGTCTCTTACCCCCCTCTTAGAGCCTCATCCACCTCCATTTTACCCACTCTCGGTCGGCCTGGAATATAAGAATCCCAATGACCAACACTTACACTCTGGTTGGGTCCCTCGCCTAGGTCTCCGTTTCTGTCCTTCGTTGCCTCATATCGGTAACCTCGTCAGGCTATCCATCGCAGCCCTTCCCCCCACATCCTCACCACCCGCCGTCACCATGTCCGATGTTGGGGATTTTGGTACGTAACGGAACCACGCCAGTTGGGTTGTCAAACCGCCCGCGTTCATCCCGCTAACGAACCCACAGTGGCACTGATTGCCATATTAACAGGCGTCCTGATGGTGGTGGGCTTTGGGTCCCGCTGTTCTCCCAAGGCCATGGTTCACATATTCCTGACGATCCTTGTCGGCATCGCATTTTGTCCCTTCGTCGTGCTCATGTTGATATACTACATACTTAAGAGTATTTGCGAGTGGCCGGTCCGGTCTGCACGTCGCCGTAGGGTGCGGAAACACCGAAGCACCTGGGCAGCATCTCCCGATATAGAATCCGGCTTGC
Organism: Zalerion maritima; assembly: GCA_022664585.2. NCBI lineage: Eukaryota > Fungi > Ascomycota > Sordariomycetes > Lulworthiales > Lulworthiaceae > Zalerion > Zalerion maritima. The sequence goes on along the minus strand of JAKWBI020000163.1, from coordinate 17,337 downwards.
CAGTTCCGCAAGCTTCAAAAACTTTCCTTACTAGACCCCTTCCAGTATTCCATCGCGAGGAAAAGAGGAAGGAGCCACGTCGTACAGTACGCCAGAAACTCAGAATAGCCCCCCTTCCCCCTCTGCCAACACTTCCCGAGGCATGCATTGTGTGCGCCGAAGAGAAACCAGCAAAAGCCTACGCTCCCATCACAATTACCGAACAGTGTCGACACGAGACGCATGTGTGTCGTGAATGCGTTGCCATGTGGATAGAAACTCAACTGCCCAGAGGTAACGAACCTCCGCGAATTCGGTGCCCGCAAGAAGACTGCCCCCATCTTCTACGTCGCCTAGATATCAAGTATTTCGCCTCGAAAGATATTTACTACAAGTCAGTCTGCTTATCACTTTTCTGCCCCGGGCACTTCCGTTAGGCTGACCCATAGCGCTTTGATAGGTATGAGATCATTGCCGCACGGCATGCTCAAATATCCCAACCGGACTTCTGCTGGTGCATGTCGCCCTACGGCTGTCCCTCGGGCCAGATCCATAACCAGAAGGAAAATGGATCTCGAATGCAATGCAGACAGTGTAGTTTCCACACATGCACTCGACACATGGTACCGTGGCATGCCGGAGAAACGTGCGAAGAGTATGCCTCCCGAAATCCGGACCCTGATGTTCGGTCCAGAGACGAAAGAATCCACCTCGAGGGTCTCAAAAAGCTAGGCTACATGGACTGCCCTATTTGCTCGGTTACAGTCCACAAGATCGAGGGGTGTGACCACATAACCTGTAAGTTTCCGTCGTCAAAGCCATTAGCCCCGGAAATCGTTAACAGTGCTGATAAATCCAGGCTCATGTGGCCATTCCTTCTGCTATCTTTGCGGGGCATCATATGAAGGAGAACAAGGCATCAGGATGATTGGCAACCTTGCCCACGCGCAGTCCTGTTCACATTATCGAAGTTAAACTGCAAGGTCAGTGTCCCCCTTCGACTTGATTTCTTGGACGAAGATAGCGGCGGCTTGTTTGCTTTCAACCATTCTATCCCATAGACATCGTAGATACTGTACCCCTGTAGCGTAATTGTTCTCTCGACTGAAGTTCTATTGTGTCTAATTCGGGTTCAGACTGGTGGCAATCCCATAGTTCAGTCTATGGCTCAGTTGCTCGCTTGGCTAATACAGTAACCCTCTATTTCCCTTTCCAAGACTGATAGCATGGAGGGTGTGGATATATTCTACCCAAGATCCAATCTTCAGCAACTCGGCTTAATTTAAACGCCGCGGTGCGTAATAGAGGCTATACAGTAACTTACATGCAATGCCTTGTTTGTACTGGGAGGCTACGTACCACTGTAGCCGAAACCTTATTGTCTTGCTTGCTCCACTACAAATCCACCCAAACCACAAACCCAACGCAACCCGCAACATCCGATTCACTCATGATCCTTCGACTGCTATAGTACTATCATAACATGCCCGAACCGCATCGTCCTGGGGCAACCGTGCCGAGGTTTGTACAACGTATACAACGTACACAATGGCTACGGAGATGCACATGAAATGCAAAACGGGGATATTTCCCGGTGTACCGGGAGCCCTTGCCATTTCCAGATACAAGAAAGGGATATCTAGGTCGTGCTTTCCTCTGCAAACAAACTTTATTTTTGCTGCTTGGCGAACACTTGGATCCGTCTCTCAGCTTCTTCTCCAACAGTCTGCTATCTAATCTCCCTTCCCTCAACTTCCTTCAACCTCAAACCTCAATCTAGAAGCTGGCAGACTCTTTAAAACCCTATGATTTAATGTTCCCTAGCTCGATGGCCCCTACGACCATCCATGATCCATCGGTGTACTAATAATCTACATCCCTATTTGAAAAGCCATGCGACCTCTCCACGTTATAGGAGGCCAGCTCTTGTCACCGTTGCCTAAGGTCTCGAGCCTCAGAGAACAATAATGGAAGTCTTCCAGAACGACCCAGGAGCCAACATGCCCGATGTTTTGCTACACGAAAGGAAGGCCGTTGCGTATCTTACCCCTGAGCATTGCGAGGGCTTCCCACTTTCCAAGAGCTTTGGCCACAGCACAGAGTCCTGCCGAGAAAACCATCTTCGTCATGCATGACATGATGGAGGCGGCTGGGTGGGTGCAGGAAGGTCCGCGGTCCCCGCGCTACCGCTCTCTATCTTGCTGGTCTGCATGTACCAACGGTTCGAAGGCGGGCGTCCAATCCCGCTGGATTCGCTTGACCAAGACCGATAAATAGGCTTTGGGAGACTCGTTAGCCATAGTACCCTCGTCGGGGCCCTTTAAGCGCTCGTAACGCCGGCTAGGGTGCCCGAGGAACCTACCGCCGTCAGCTTGAGTGGGTGGGCACTTCGGTGGACTCATTCGATATGATGAACACCGGGTGGACAATTGGCACGGGAAGATGCCTCGGCATTGAAGAAGGAATTTTTTGCTGGAAAGTGAACCTTTGGAGCCTGGTGGGTCTGCGTTATGCCATGCGTATGCTCATCGCATTTCAAGGTGGTGACGTGAGACCGGACTCTGGGCGTCAGGTTGGAAACGGTGCTTTGCTCCGATGCTAGCGCCAGGAACAGCATGCCAATTAATTCTCGGTGTAATTCTCGGTGTTATGGACAGTATGATGGCTTGATCACTGGTTCGAAATCTGGGTGGAGATTAGACTGAGGTGTTGGAAGACGGAGAGGTAGAGAGACGAAACAGCAACGTATTGTGACTAGCACCAAAAGTTTCACCGGAGCACAGGGAGAACCAAAAAAAAAATTCTTCACGAATCAAAACAAAGGACATGCCGTTCTATCTTCCCCATAGTGTTTTGTAGAAAAGCGCCCCAACGAAGAGGAAGAAACTATAGTTGCCCACACATACAAACAACAGGGTATAGAATCGTGCAACATTCATGCCTTCCGAGTAGCCCAGAGCTTATGATGGGCCCTATTCGTCCAAGGACACGCGGCTCTAAAAAAGAAGAAAGGTTGTAGTCAATTGCGCCGGTCTGTTCCTAACAGAACTGGCTGGAGTCTCGACTATACCCGTTCCATCCACACCACACCCGTTGAGTTGAAGATGCAATAACCGCCTAGCCACCAAGCCTGCTGCCCTCGAGAAGCATGCCGGTAGTGTGTCTCGTTATCTGAGCCTTTCCCTTCTCCTTCTCCTTCCCCTTCTCGTCAAAAGCAGTGTCCGTGGCAGAAACATTAGAGGCAGCAGCAGCAACAGCAGCAGCAGCAGCAGCAGCAAAAACAGCACTACTTACTGCTGGACTCGAGATCTCCTGGCATGGGAGTGACGCCCCTTCTCCTTGTCGGTACCCCTCCCTCCTCCCTACCACCACTACTACCGCTGGCTTCGCGATCAACAACCCTGGAAACTTCCCCGATAGTTGTAGTAGAGTCTCCGAAAACAACGCTGCTGCTCTGATTCTGATCCAGATCCAGATCCAGCCCAGAAAACCTCTCCGCCCTTAGTCCCAAGTCCAGTGGTCTTCTAGCAAGTCTCATCATACCCATTCGGCTCCTGCCGTTGATCTGTCCGAAAGTTCTGACCGCCTCCTAGGCGACACCTCCTCCTCCTCTCTTCCTTTGGCCTCCACCACCAGCCAAGTTTCTGGACGAAGACGCCGCCCCCCCCCCAGCTACGTTCCTACCGCTGCTACTAATGCTAGTCGTATCCCCCACCACCATCGCAGCAGCAGCAGCAGTTTTGTGACTATGACCGTGAGCAGTCTTCTTCCTCCTGACAACAGGCTGGTACACATCGTTAAAATTCATCGCCGTGCCCAGGAACTTCATGTCCGCGTCCGTCTGCGTGGCCAAGTCGCCTAGCAGCAGCTGAAGTTTCGATCGGAACGTTATCCCCAGCTGCTTGAGCACGCGCTGAAGCTCGGGAAACTCGGAGTGCACGGCCGCTGTGCCGCTGCCATCCTCGCCGGCCAATCCTCCTCCAGTAGCTGTGGTAGTGGTGGAGAGCGCGCTCCCGGGTCGTGACGCATCCCTCTGAAGCTGCGATATCCTTCCCCCCGCAGCCTTAGACGTAGTCGTCCTGACATCGTGCTCCTGCCTCCTCGTGAAATCACTCACGCTCCAGCTGTACAGGCCGTCCACCGAGTCCCTAAAACTAAGCATCAGCCTGAGCAACTCGCCCAGCTGCGCCAGGTAAGAATGCGTGTCTTCCCCAGCCGGGATCTGCACAGCTTCCTTCTCCTCTTGCGTCGTCTGCCCCCTCTTCTTTCTCGCTCCAAGCAACCCTTTGTGCGTGATATCAGTCAGATACTTGGTATGCGCCCCGATCAACTCGTCGAGGGTACATCCTTCCCTCCTGACATTCATCTCGAGCTCTGTCCAGCTCGCCTCGATGACCTCGAAAAGAATGTAATACTGCAGCTGCCCGACGAAATGCACCATTTCCGCCAGCACCCCCCGGGTGGTCTTCCACGTCCAGTCGGCTTCTCCCCCCCCCCCTTGCAAGACTCCCCTGGAGCCAGTCATGCACTTCCTCCAGGTGGAAGAAAGCGCGAATTCCACCCTCTTGACGCGCCAGAGGAAATTGAACACCTTGAGGTACTGCCTGTTTCCCCAGTCGGTGACGACTACGTCGACGGGCGCGTCGATCTTGTACTCGAGCGTGAAGCAATCCCACCCAATCTCCCCGTGGCTGAGCTGCAACATCCTAGCGTCGAGCCTTCGCAACACCTCAGGGGAGTCATACTGCGCGTTGGATCCTCTAATCGCGTGCTCCAGCTGCGCGGTCAACGTGTGCCTGTACTGCGCTCCGGCGGGTCTGTCCAGATTCGCCGCCAGCGATTCCATCAGAAGCGCAATAAAGTCTCCTTGGCCCAGGAGAATGTAGTCTTTGAGCGCCTTGAGGTGCTGGAAGACGTGGAACCTGGTGTCCATGAGAGCCATCAACCTTTTTTGGGTAGTCGCGTGCGCGTCATTGACCCATGCCGTTAGGCCAGAGGCATCTCCGTAGCGCAACTCTTCTTTTCCTGCAGCAGCGGTGTTGCTGTAGGACTCAACCCACGCAGCGTCACCGCAGCTGTGGCGGATAAAATTCAGGGATTTGCCTATAAGAAAGACTTTTTCGGCAAACTCGTGCGTCAGGATGCTGGGAACCATGTCGGAATCTAGCTCGTACTTGGAGTCCCAGACGCTGCTGCCGCCCTGTCGCGGGGTCGCTTTGGGGTCTATCATGATTTCTGGTTTCTCGCGGACGAAGAATTCTTCGTACGGATCCGAGAGCTCGCCATCGTAGATCCAGTTGCGGAGTATATCGTAGAAGGGACGGGTCACCTGGGAGAGGAGGCGTTCGGCGAAGGCACCGACGATGGGGTCCCCGTGAGAGGAGGAGAAGCTGTGGATTAGGGTTATGAGTTGGCCTCCCATTTTGTCTGGAATCTAGCGTCAGTAAGATCCTCAAGTGCGTGAAATTAAGTAGACTTGGGAGGTCTTACTTTTTGATTCCTCTGCGATCACGGCCATAAGACGCAGTCCCATGGTAGCCTCCCGAGTCCATACCACGCATCGCTTCAAGGTGACACCCGCCTTGCCGATGCCGCTCCTCGGCGCATTCTCGTCGACGGTCGCCAGTGCCCTCCTTATCTGTGCCTCCAGTGTCGCCACAAGGCCGAGGTAAGACCTGAGTTCTCCATCGATAGTAGCCCGCAAGCTTTGGTGTAGTAACCCCGTAGCGGGGGTCTTGACCCATGATGAAAGTTGTCGGAAGAGTAAAGACGGCTCGGCGAGAGTGTGCAAGAGAGATAAAATAGGTACTGGTAATGTCGAGGGGAGGGCTAGCGTATTTCCCTTTTCGAACGGTAAGGTTGTCGAAGATAGTCCTTGGAGGGTGTATGGTAGGTCTCGCAGCAGCACCATCTCAGAAGGATTCGTCCTAACATGGTTGTCTGCCAGTTTGACGTTCTTTATGGATACATCTCGGGATGGAGGGGCAGGCTTGAGCGGGGCCTGTGTCTCTTCGGTCGGCGCATGCTTAGTGGCCGTTTCTTTGGGTTTTCCTGGTGGTGGGGGATACTTCCTGAGACCCTCAGGCGCAAATGCTTCGTTGAATGCCTCCTCCTCTGCTCGCTTGGGTGCCGACGAAGTCCCCTTGGCAGGACGCTCCTTCTCTGGTGGTCGGATGGTTTCTCTTTGTTGGTCTCTCGCTTGCTGTGCTTGGGCTTGCGCCTGAGCCTGGGCTTGTGCTTGGGCTTGTGCTTGGCCTTTCAGTGTCTGAGGTGGGAGGGGATTGTAAGGTACAGAATCCGAGGGGTCTGTGGAGTCGGACAGCTGGTAGAGTAGGTATAGCATAGCCCATTTTTGGTTGAGTACAGGAAGCGACAAGAGTCGCGTGTACAAATTCGAGAAGCGCTGGGCATGTGCGGGGTTGCTATTCATCAGCTTTCGGCGAATAAGGTCGGAGGCATGGTTTACGTCTGATGCCGCTGTCGCTGAAGATGGAGGCCTGTTTGTTTTGCGAAAGGCGTTTGACGCATTGCTCTGGTCAGCATAGTTTCAGCTGGATTGGCGAGAGGAAGGAAGAAGAGAAAGCCAATTGCCATACACCTGTAGAATAGAGCTCACCAACTCAAAGCATGAGTCGTGGTGGTCCTGCGCCGTCTCCTCGTCCTCGCGGGGGTCGTTGGGAATGAGGTGGGCAATCAGGCTGTCTATCGCATTGTTGATTCGCTGCTCGGAATGGGACGACATGGTGGCATCTTGGGAAGGAAGGGGAAGATCGTGGTGTTGTTCCAGTCACCATTGGGTCTTCGCGCTTATTGCTAGTCTAAATTTACAGCGTCCGGTGATTTTTGTGATCGACTGACGGGTGCATTTGCTTGGTCTTTGGTGAAGTCAACATCCGCAAACGCGCTCAAAGAGTGCGCGCCGAGGAGCGGGGCAGCTTGTGCATAATTCGGGGCTTGCGACCCAGCAACCCCAATGTTGAAATATCGTCCTATCCGATCCATGTAACATTCATAGTGAAAAAAGACTACCGGGGTTTTAATAAAATTACGGTAAAAAATCATTGCCCTTTTCCCCTAATATTAAAGATTCTAAATTATATCTTTAAAGATACCAATTACGGTTAAATAACCAGCCCTATATATATATACGCCTAAAGGGGCGTATTTATGTATATAATTATTATAGGCCCACCTATGTCACGATGTACGTGCGCAGCGGGCTAGCCACGGGACCGATACATATAAGACGCTCCCCATAGACCACTCCCCCTCTTTTGCTCTTCCTTCCCCATCCTCGTTCCTCCCTCTCCGTAGATCGAATATACATACTATTGTGGCACTCATCGTCGCTCCCCGACGCAACTTCAGCCCTTCACATTAATATATATATGTTATACACTTGTATGGCACAATAGGGGTAATAATAACGCTATAAAATAACTTCCACGCTCGCCCTTCTAATACAGAAGTACAATCATAATAATAACACTAGTCATGTGAGGGGCTGAGGTCACGTCGAGGAGCGACGATGAGTGCCACAATAGTATGTATATTCGATCTACGGAGAGGAAAGAGGGAGAAGGGGGAGGAAGGACAAGCGAAGGGGGGGAGCGACCTATGGGGCTCCTCTTATACGTATCGGTCTCGCGGCTAGCCCGCTGTGTACGTACATCGTAACATGGGTGAGGCAGATGAAGGGAGGAGGGGAGTGATCTTATGAACAGATACTTAGGTGGGCCAAGCGAAGTGCTAGTAGAAGCGCTTGACTTCTCGCTATTGCTACATGTGGATTTCATCCATCCTACATGGATGGCTGTTCTTAAATGTTTTATGCTGCCATGAAATGCTTTGACTACCACCAAGCCTAAGGCTGCAGTGATATGAAGGACAAAGGAGATGTATTATGTATCATCCAAGTTGCAGCAGACGATTGTGGAAGCTAGAATGGCAAACCCGACTACTGCGGTGTAATTTCTGTCTTTAAGTAATGCGAGCGAACGTTCTGTGTATTGCTAGGCCGCATTATAGCGTCCATGGCCATACTTCTGGAAAAGCATAAGGGCGAAAGTCATCGTTAGGACGACAAACCGGTGGGGCGTGTCCATGTACAAATATCAAATTTATGTCTGTGGTAAAATATAGATACTTTGGAGAAATGAATAAATACAACAATACCTACTCTCCGAATCGGAGCAACAAGAACAAACTCTGCCAGCTAGGGCCTCAACCATGCCCATGTATGGGTCAGACCCATTAAATCGTGTACACCCACAACCCCCCACTATCAATCGTGATCTGGGCCGTATACATCGCCCTGCCCTCCGTATTAATGTTCCCCGCATGGAACGAAACGTGCGTTCCATCGGTCGCAACATCCAGTCCACCGGGGGCATACAGCCCACTCGTTCCCGTGACCGCAAAAGGTCCCGACTTGGTGTAGGGTCCTGAAACACTATCCGCCATCGCGTACGAAATGTCGTACCACTCTGAGGAATAACAATTGCTGCTGAAAAACAGCACGTACTTCCCATCATCCGACCTCATCAGCGACGGCGCCTCAACAAGCGGACCATCGGCCTCTCCGCGATCGAGGATCTGTACCGCGTCCCCGCTCTTCGAGTGTCCGTCTCCGGAGACCTTCTGAAGCATAATCGGCGTAGCAACGATAGGCTCCACGGAATTCCCACAGTTTCCCCCGTTGCCAATGGCGTTGCCGTCCATCTTGTAAACCACATATCTCGTGCCGTCGGAATCTTGAAATCCATCCGCATCAATCGCGCCCCCCTGCGCGGTGGGACACGCGAACACCTCGTCAAAGGCACTGAAAGGCCCTTCGGGGGAGTCTGCAGCTGCAGCTCCGACGCAATGAAGTGCCGCATCCGGCAACTTTGCCGAGTAGTACAAGACATATCCCCCGTAGTCATTCACCACCACGTCCGGAGCCCAAACAGCAGGGGCGCCCTGGTCCGCCCACGCGCCCACGGCGGGAAGTCCATCGGAGTCGAGGTGCGTCCACGTCGCGTAGTCCGTCGACGTCGCGATCTGCACGTTGTTACCCCCGTAGGTCGTTGCGTACGCGTACCACACCCCGTCAACTTGCAAGATGGAAGGATCGGGGAAGTGGTTTATCCCGCTTGCCGCGTAGTTGATGTCCGGGATCCGACGTGTGAGAAATGGGACGGCGGTGGCCAAGGTAGGGACGAAGAGGCGAAGTGGGAGGATGGTCATTGGGCTGAGACTAGGCATGTTGTCGGAGGGTCTTGTCGTCGCTGGGGAGTTCTTGCAAGGAAAAGCTAAGCTTATAAGGCTAGATTGATCTAGATAAAAGCATGATGCAGATTATGATTCTTGTCTTTTTTTTTTTGGGCTCCATGGTCTCGCCTTATACACCTTTGCCGGATTTTAGTCTATAATGCCGAGACACATGGTTTGGATATCATCCTATGTGTGTATGTATGCATAAGGCTTGGCAGGGGTATACCCCACTGAAATTTGTGTGTCCCTGTCGAGGCTTCCGTTTTCTGACTGCTCCATGTCCGCCCCGTGACCCACCAAATTGTCCAATTAAATCCTTGCTTTCGGGACCGATTTGATTTCTTAACCCGAGGACTCCAGGTGCCGGCTGGGTAAAAGATGTATAGGATGTAAAGGATGGTACGGTATAATAAGCGCAATAGGTATAATAGTAGGGATGGAAAATAGGCAGTAAAAGGTCTAAGTATTTAAGTTATTAAGATTGGAATTATCTTAGGGGATCAGAGTTGGTATATAATACTGCTATCATAGCTATTTCGAAAGTCCGAATATTGTATTTTGCTCCTTCGACTTTTATATTTCACCGTTAAATTCGTTTTATAATAGCTATTATATTTTAATCATATTATTTATTATTTTACATATAAAAGATATATACAATATAAATTATATTGTTAAATATAAGAGGTGTTAAACCTGGTTACTTGTTCATAAGATCACTCCCCTCCTCCCTTCATCTGCCTCACCCATGTTAGAAGTCTCAAAAGTCGTATCGAAGTACCCCTCGATTACGTTGCGTAATCCTGCTCAAAATAGCAGTCAATCGTGGGGAGCATGAGAAGCTCCCAGTTCAAGATCTGAGTCCCCCTTTACCCATATGCCTAGCAGCTTCTTTTCCCATCGCTCCTTGCAAAATTTTGCTCCCCGTTTTTCCTTTTTGCCGTTCTTTTTCTCACACCGTTTCGGGCGGACGGCCAAGATATACACACGTGATCAAACACACTATCAAGCCATTTTTTTTATCGGCCCTGTGAATGAGGCCGTTCCCGCAGCCACCCCACCATCAACCTTATCTCTCTTTACTGCCACTGCAACGCTCACAAAATAAAGTACCTCCGTACCTTCGCATATCCACATCCCCATATCCTCAACTGCACCGAAGACATCTTCTCAGCTATTGCAGCTCAGCCGTTCATTCATTCGTATTCCGCTCCTTAGAACAAATCATAATCTCAGGGTTCCCAACAACCATGGCATCCTCCTCGTCGTCAACAGGCGAAAAAAAGACCATCGGCGTGCTGTTCGTCTGCCTGGGCAACATCTGCAGGTCCACGATGGCAGAAGGCGTGTTCCGCCACCTGGTCGAAAAGAAGGAGGGTGCGGTGGACAAGTTCAATTGGAACATTGATTCTTGCGGTACTGGTATGTCCGAGTCTAGCTGATTCATATATAGGTACTCTTGACTCATGGAGGCTTCTGAGATGGATGAATGAGGTGGGGTGGGGTGTTTCGAGAATGGCCCAAGTGAAGGGTCCCGTATATCATGAAGTTTCCATGTTACTAATGTGTGAGGGATATGATGATATGTAGCGGCTTACCACATCGGCGACGGTCCAGATTCACGAACAATGTGGACACTGCAGGCGCACGGGATCGAGAATTATAGTCATGAGGGGCAGTGTGTAAGTCTTTTCTACCTCATTGTATTCGTTCCACTTTCATGCCTTTCCCTCCCTCTTCCCCCTTCCCTCTTCCCCTTACCCTTAACCAAACCATCACCCTCGCCACCGTGCACTTGCCCGCTAAATCACTGCTTCTCTTCCCGATGAAGATAGCTCCTCCTAACATTGCCACACAGGTAAACCAACTAAAAATCAACGACTACGACTACGTGCTCGCGATGGACAAGTCCAACCTGCAGAACCTGCAACGGAAGTACGGCAACAAGAACACTTCCATCATGATGTTTGGACAGTTCGACTCTGTGCCCGAGAAGGATCAAAACGGGGAGATGGTGATGAGCAGCAAGCCCCCTGTCGTGGACGATCCGTACTATGGTGCTAGCAATGGGTTCGAGACTACGTATACGCAGTGTGTTAAGTATGGGACGAATCTTCTGGCATATGTGCTAGGAGATGTTTAAATGGTACGGGGATAGGAAAGGGAGGACGTGAGATAGGGTTGAGGAGGAAGGGTTCTTTTGTGAAGGTTCCAGACAATGAAGGGCCCATGATACCCAATAGTGCCAAATGCGAATGGACCAAGGTGTTGATATTCTTGAGTTCAGCAGCCACGAGAGTGCACTCAAGCCGCTTCGAAGCTGTATCTGTCCTCATCAATATGGGCTGTCCTTCCTGCTGCTAGAATATTCATTCCGAGCCTGCTTGTGACGTATCCGTGATGGGTGTCTCGACATCTCGTCCTATCGCAACTTAACGCGGTGTTCTTGAAATATCATGTCGAGATCACCACATTCGTGCCAATGAGCAGTCTGGAGATGTAGTGTGGTGAGGAAGGTGCTTCTCCTAGACGCCGTTTTTGACGAACAAGTTCGAGAGAGAGCGAATACCCAGGAAAAGATCTAGTATACAGGACGGCGGTTCCTAACGGTAATGCTTGGCATGCATGCAAGCTCTCCGAGTTACCATTCCCGGGTCCAGAGGATCCAAGCCTCGAAATTGTTGACCATTGAGGTGGGAGGAGAGTGTGGGGTAATTCGGCAGCATGTGCTTGATGCGATGTACAAGCGTACCTCGGCAGTGGGGTCGATTAGCGGGGAACCACAAGGTCGTTGGTGGAGACCACTTGCCACAAGGGTGCTAAAGCCGCGGACGCAAAAGCGAGAACGGCATGGTCGGGCGTGTGCCGTATCGGGAAGTCGCCACTGTAGTCTGTAGCTGCCAGGTTGATTTGATTACACAGTATGCCGTCGGACTGATACCTACTGACCGTCGGGAAGATGCCGTGCCTCCTTTGACCCCAACTTGGAGGATCAGGAATTCCCATGAAAAGAAAGCGCTTTTTGGGCAATTTCCCCCCTCATTGATATTGTTGAGAATTGGGCCGATCTGATCTTTTCCATGTGATTGATGCCTGCATGTTGTCTCGGAAAACCCAGCGACCTCTCCACCACCCTACCTGCGTCCCGGTTTATTTTCCCCTTCCCGCCATCTTTCACAACTGAGTCGGCCGTATATATGCCCGCCCGCTGGATATTGCATCACATTCGCAATCAGATGTCGCCATTGCAGCCGTCGTGTTCGCTCTCTCCTTTCCAGACAGAATCAGCCCTATTTCCCGCTTCAACTCGACCCGAGTAGGTGACGACCGTGACGGCTTCAACAACCGGAAGGAGTGTGCAACATTGCGCCGTGTCGAGCTGGTACCAAACACGCCTCGAACTTACGCTTTCGCCTGCAGTTTCCCACTGGCAGTGTCAACCTGTGCGGTCAAGTATTCCATTCACTTGTGTGACACAAGTATTGTGATAAATTCAGCAAAGACTTCCCGTCAGATTTGCCTATACAACTTCGCCTCCTACAAACTCGGGGACTGCAAACAATTCCTAGCTTTTGGCTCGCCGTTTTTCGCCATCATTGCCACGTTCTCCTTCTCCAACCAAAACCTAGTTGATTGACAGCACCGAAACCAACCCGTCAATATGGCTGACCAAAAGGCCATCCCGCCCTTCGAGGCTACCCCCGTGGCAGAAATCAGGCTTTCCCAGGCTAGGTTGCTCGAGACATTCCGCTCTACCAAGACTAAGGATCTCGAGTACCGCCGCGTCCAGCTACGCCGCCTATATTGGGGCATCAAGGACAACACCGAGCTACTCCTGGCAGCCCTCAACAAGGACCTGCGCAAACCCGCGTTCGAGTCCTTGCTCACAGAGGTTGACTGGTGTCTCCAGGACTGCCTCCATGCCATCAAGCACCTCTCGTCGTGGGCCAAGGATGAGAAGTACAGTGATGTACCGTTGCAGTTTAGCCTCAACAGTGCCCGAATCCGAAAAGATCCCATCGGTACCGTCCTAATCATTGGAGCTTACAACTTCCCCATCATGCTCACTTTCGGACCCTTGGTTGGTGCAATCGCCGCTGGCTGTCCTGCCATAATCAAGCCCAGCGAGGTTTCTCCTGCTACCGCCATGGTGATGGAAAAGATCGCCCGAGAGAGCCTGGACCCCGATGCCTATGTTGTCGTTAATGGAGCTGTCCCCGAGACAACCGAGCTGCTCGACCTGAAGTGGGACAAGATCTTCTACACTGGAGGTGGGACTGTCGGCACCATCATCGCTACTAAGGCCGCTAAGACCCTCACTCCCGTCACTCTTGAGCTGGGCGGCAAGAACCCGGCCTTCGTCACACGTAACGCCAACCTCCGTCTAGCTGCCCGCCGGCTGTTGTGGGGTAAGGTGATGAACGCTGGACAGGTCTGTATCAGCCACAACTACGTAATATGCGATCGATCCGTGCTCTCATCCTTTATTCAGGAGCTTGAGAACACTCACAAGGACTTTTTCCCGGAAGGAGCCAAGAACAGCCCTGACTTCGCCCGCATCGTAAACAAGCGCCATTTCCAACGCATCAAGCAAATGATTGACCACAGCACCGGAAAGATTGTCCTTGGCGGAGACACGGATGAGGACGACTTGTACATCGAGCCGACAGCGGTTCAAGTGGACAATGTGACTGATTCTGTGTTGGTCGAGGAGAGCTTTGGTCCTCTGTTCGGCATTATTCCCTACACAAGCTTGAAGGAGGGCATCGACATTATGAATGAGGTGGACCGTACGCCTTTGGCCCTGTTTGTATTTGGGTCCAAGAAGGAGGAGACACAGGGTAAGTAGATGACGCGTGAGGTGGAACTTGAATGTAGAGAAGTTCAAGAACCAAGCTAACCTATCGCAGTACTCAACTCGTGCCTGTCCGGCGGCGCCTCGATGAACGACTCGTTTTTCCACGGCTCGGTCTTCACCCTCCCCTTCGGCGGGGTTGGCACGTCGGGTACCGGATCGTACCGAGGAAAAGCAAGCTACGACACGTTTACCCACCGACGTTCTCTTACCAACACTCCAAGCTGGATGGACAAGCTGCTCGCGGTTCGCTACATGCCGTACAACATGAAGCAGCTGAGGCAGATGCAAAAGACGAACCCAAAGCCCAACTTCGACCGGAGCGGCCATGTGGTCAAGGGTGGACTAGGTTATTGGCTCAAGTTTGCCATGGGACTTGGCAGTGCTGAAGTGAAAGGTGCGTTGACGAGATGGTTGATGATTCTGGTGGGTGTTTTGGCGTGGAAGTTGACACGACTTAGGGGGTGAGCCAACGCAAGAGACGGAGAGGGTTTCCAATACCCGGGGGGGCGAGGCTACCAGGACAGGAGATATCGCTGGGCCTAAAAATGCGGCGATCGGCACAGCGAAGAAGGCTAGCCAGGACGCCGAGGACCAGCAGCCGAAAGACCCATTGTCTAGAGCCACAACGGCAGCCGGTGGATTTCCGAGTTAGCTTAGAGAGGACATCTTCACTCTTTTGTTCCCGATCCCTGGTGGTAGGAGTAAGTTATTCGGGAAGTTCATTGTGGACAGCTTGGGAATTTGTCATATCATATTCAAGAAATCGCGTTCGAACCAAGGATGGCGCATCCACTCCCTCGATGTACGATTGGCAAGGCGTCAATTAGAAACAGAGGCATTCCAAGCCTCTTTCAGGAGCGACACGCAACATACGTAGTAGGCCTTAATTTGATATCTTCATGTACATAATACACACAATTTTCTCCGTCTTCTGTGTAATATCCAACATGAAATTCGTGATGCTCGGCAAATCTGGCTCCTAATATCAAACCCACTGCTGGCGTGGGTGAGATTTCTGATCACATGACTCCGTGTGACTGACTTTGGCATGCTTGGAGCTTTGACCATCAGCTGGCAGGGGCCGGGGAAAGACCTCGCTCATCATTCCTCCACGTTCGACAGCATTATATTTTTGCCCACCCTGCCGTTCCATTCATTAATACTTTCTAACCCGGTGTAACCAGTCTTCAACAAAGACTCCTTCCCGTTTTGCCAGGAACACTTTTCTATTTCTGCCCTTTTTACAAATTCGAACCAAAAAAAAAAAAAAAAAAAAAAAAAAAAGAGACACCTTCATCCCCTCCACCACAGCCGCCCGAGATGTCACGCAGAGCGCCCAAGGGCGAGTACATCGAGACGGTAAGCCCTCCTCCCTCCCACGTCGCGCCAGAGAGAGAGAGATAGCCTCGCTTCCGCATAAATTACACGTTTCGCTTCCACCCCCACTCCCACCCGTCGCAGCCACCCGCCCCCCATCCATGCGCATCACAAGACGCACGCAGCACGTCGAGCTGACATGCCAGTCGACCGGCAAAAAAAGGACACGGGCAACAAGGTGGCGCGCAAGAGCAACCTGGTGGGGACGCAGAACATCATGCTGGGAGGCAAGACGGTGATACAGCCCGAAGTTATGATACGGGGAGACTTGACGCGGTCTCTACCTCCTGCTTCTTCGTCGGGTGGGGGTGCAGGAGGAGATGGTGCAACAGCAGCAGCAGCAGGAGCAGCAGCAGCAGCAGGAGGAGGGGGAGGAGGAGGAGGAGGAAAAGCTGGAGGAGGAGGAGGAGGAGGAGCGGCGGCGGCACCAGCTACGAACACTGCTGTTGCTATTGGGAGATATTGCTTTCTGAGCCGGGGAAGTTGTTTGAGGCCCCCGGGGAGAGTTTACAAGGGGTATGTATATTTTATTTTTTTATTTTTTGGCGGCCCTACCCGCGCACTCTTGTTTAGCACTTTTTCCCTATCTCCTTACTAATGTTACTGATGCGGGGGGAGGGCGCCTGGAAGCTAACTTTTCGTTCGTACGGGATACAGCTCGTTCACTTACATGCCGCTGCGGCTGGGGGACCACGTGTTCGTGGGGGAAGGGTCGGTCATCCAGGCGGCGAGCGTGGGATCGCACGTGCGCATCGGGTCCAAGTGCGTGGTGGGGGACTTTGCCATCGTCAAGGACTACGTCGAGATTCTGGACGGGGCGGTCGTCCCGAGTAACATGGTGGTGCCGAGTTTTAGCGTCGTTGCCGGGAGTCCTGCGGAGGTTGTGGGGGAGGTGCCGGAGGGGGGGCTGGAGAGGTTCGAGTGCAGGGAGTTGTACAAGACGGTGGGGAATGCGGTTACGGCCCATGGTGGCGCACAGGCTGGGGGGTATGTACATCGATGAGGCAAGGAGGGGGAAGTATGGAGGGAAAGCGGGAGGAGGAACTAGGGACTAGCGACTAAGAGTCAGAATGGGGACGGCTGTTTCGTGGAGTGGTGATGGGAGGAAGTCGAGGTTCTAGATTGGGGTCTTCGTGTTCGTCCTCGGAGGTATACAGCGGATAGTTGATACGTGTAGAGTATATAAGCCTTGGGGTATGGCTCAGATTGAGTCTTGGAGAGCTTGTTCTCTCTGGGGCTCGGAGGAAAGTCCACCACAGTCACGACTACTTCATGAAGACCACGGTCACTCCGCGTCCTTCACCATATCTCCTGGAAAGACGGGACTACAGCGGGGTAAATCACCATCGTAGTAGGTACGTAGCGACTAATGTCGAAAGTGTCGTTCGGCACACCTAGTGTCTCGCAAAAGACTACTCGTGGGCATCCCAATATTAACCCTTGAGGACAGAACTCACCTTGTTGTGTGTCTTGCAAAAATAGAGGATACAAGATGCCAGGGTTCCGGGATAATTAAGACAGGTAGTGGTCTATAACCGCTAACAACCACTGCTACCACCATTATCATCACTGTCGTCGTCGTCGCCGTCGCCAAAACACGTTCACAACAACCTACACACCTTTCTAAATGGACAATTATTCATCGGCCTTGATGGTGGCAATGACGTACGTGCTACTTGTGCTTGCGGCGATGGTAATGCTGTTTCATTCTGCTTGTATTCGATTAGGTTTCTTTGTATTTTGGTGAGGAAGAGAGGGGGGGGGGGGGGGGGAAAAAAGCGCGAACCAGGTTTTTAAAAAAAAAACCCTGCACAAAAGCAACCAAGGGAGCAACCACCCCAAGCCACGATACGACGGTGTAGGTCGTT